>CAMZMU010000056.1:56229900-56481346 GCA_947311845.1 Poa pratensis
AAATTATAGGATAGATAGTTATTTACCTATCATTTTATATGTCAATTCGTTGTGTGTGCTATTACTTTATGCATTACGTATATTGTCACCCCTTATTATTTTATGCATGAAATGGTAACATACGACTCATCATTTTATTTGTCGTCTTGTTACCAAGATCCCTAACCCGAGAGAGCTATTACCTATCATTTCATGCTCCACTCCACCATGCTCATCCATATTTTATGCCGGGAGATAGCAATTACCTATCATTTCATATGTTGTTTGTTTGTCGTGCACAATTAGTTTATGCACAATAGCATTAACTATCATTTCCTCTGTACAATTGTCGTCGTGGCGGTGTGTTAGAAAACCTAGTCTGGTGTTGTGCTATGATACCTAGGCATCCCTTTCATTCACCATCACCGTCCAAAATTAGGTAACTCTCGGTTATTATATAGAGGTGTTGTGGGAAATTATAGTTGTGGTGTTTTTGCCCACAATTTTCCAGTGCTATCGCACATTGTTTCATTTTTTATGTTTATCTGCCCATTTTCATGTGTCATCCGATCGATTCGGCGTGCTAGGAGAACCTAATAATATTACCATTTAACCATCCATATATTTTTTTTCCAGACAAAAACTTTTGCATGTGAGTTTTGATTGAGGCCTTGGAAAGCTCAAGGCAGTTAGCATTTTACTAACTTATGCTTTTGGTATTTGGACGTCGGAGCGTAGACTGCATCCATGCCCATGTGCCTATGACTTGTGCTTTCATGTGCCTTCGCCTCATCGGTCGGATGTCAAACGAGTGTAACGCCGCTCACTATACCTGCTCGCTAACACATGCAAGGTACACAAAACATAACATACACAAATCTCGTCTTCAGTGGCCGGGATGCACGATCATGATGCCGATGTTTGTAGACCGATATAAGGGTATTCCACCGTTAGCCAGCAGACTCAACGGCGTTGTCCTCAACGTCGGCCATGGTGGCGGACTGCTTGCCAAGTTATGGATGGCTCTCATCTGAGGGTCGCGTTCGCCGTCCTCATGCTCTCCATGGAGCCTAGTTTCAAATAGCATAGACAGAAAAACATGCATCTTTTGTGACGATGACCATGAGTGTGGCATCATCTCCGTGATCATGGGTGTCACAATGTCACGTCGGTGCGCTATAACAAATTGAATCATAGACATGATATCGCCGGTTGTGTCGTCCTCCTTCGCCTCTCGGTGCCCAACAACAAGAGAAAGAAAAGACATGTATGTGTCGTGGTTTCCCCTCGTCGGTGCTGGGACGATGTTGGCGAAGAATGTTGGTGTTGAAGCCGAAGTAGACTTGAATGTCACCGCACGACACCATGGCTTGATGACGACGATATATGAATTTGGCGATTTGTAAATCTTGTGGCATCGAAGGTGTGCATGAGCTCCTCAGAGATTGATATGTCGTGGTAGTGTAACTCGACCGGAGTTGATGGTTGATGTAGTCCGCCTTCCCATGGCCTCGGGGTAAGGATGTTGCTCGTGAAGTGGCACGCCCGGGATGTCAGACGAGTGTAAGAGCATCTCCAGCAGACGCCGGAAACGGAGCGCGCGCGCCATATAACCGATTTTTCCCGCGCGCGGGGCCATTTCGCGCGCTCCAGCAGACGCGGGGAAAAAGCGCGCGCTCGGAAAACGGAAGCGCGCGCTGGCCAACGCGGTAGGTTTCGCGTTAAATAACCCGCCCCGCGGCCAGCGCGCGCTCACTCCACGCGTCCCCTCCTCTCTCCCCAACCGCTTTTTCCCCTCCCACCACCGCTCGCGCCACCGCACGGATTCCGCCGTCGCCGCGCCACGCCCGCGCTGTCGCCACCATGCCGCCGCGCCGGAGGAACCAGTCCGGCTACCGCGGCGTGCGCGCGCGGCCCAACGGCACCTTCTACGCGGAGATTCGCGCCGGCGACGAGCGGATCTCGCTCGGGACGTTCGAGACGGCGCACGAGGCTGCCCGCGCGTACGACGCAGCGGCGTGGCGCCTCGGCCGCTCCCGCCGGCAGATGAACTTCACGGACGCCCGCACCGTCCAACAGGCGCAGGATCTGGCGCCGCCGCCACGCCTCGTCACCGCCGAGGACCGGGCCGCCGACCGCGAGCTCCAGGCCCGCCTGCTGGTCGCGCATCGGGACGAGCAACTCGTGGCGGAGTATCGCCGGCGCCACCCGGAAGAAGCCGCCGCCGAGGCGCGGGCCTTGGCAACCTTCGCGGCTGAGCGGGCGGAGCGAAGGCACGAGCGGGCGCAGGAGCGGGCGATGCGGCGGAGGCGCAGCTCAACAACACTACCTGGGGCGAAGAAGACCCCAGGTGGGAGCATCTCTTCTCCGAAATCTCCGATACGTCGGACTCGGACTCCGACTTGGACGAGTTCGACTTTTAGATGTTTAGTTCTAGTTTAATCGAGTCTGTTTAGTTTAATCGAGTCTGTTTTAGTCAACGAACGAGTCTGTTTAGTAATAAATTTTTATTTCTAGTCTACATTTCGATCTGAATTTTCATCTGAACTTCATCTGAAGTTGTTTGCGCTGGGCGCGCGCGCGCTGGGATTTTAGCGCCTCTGCTGGAGCTATACTTTTTTACGGCCACGCCGCGCTAATTTTAGCGCTGCTGCTAAAGCAAAACAGGCGCTGCGCGCGCAAAAACGCAATTCTGGCGTCGCAAAAAAATTTTAGGGCGCCGGCGCCTAGCGCTGCCGCTGGAGATGCTCTAAGGCCGCTTTACCGCTTTTGCTTGATCCGGCTGGGCCAATCACATGGCGAGAAGCCGCCTCTCGCGGATGGGATCATACAAAGGTATCTGCGCCGTCCACGTGACACCGATCCAACGAACGAAGCGAGGCAGAAAGCACACCAAACGCATGCATTGGAAGTTTGGAACCCAGCCAAGACTCCTCGATTTGTGGCAAAGACGAATTAAACGCACACAACCCAAGCAGCCAAGACTCCTCGGTCCCCACCCACCATTTCCGCCGCCGCCGATGGTCGCCACTCCTCGATCTCCGCAGATGGTCGCCCCACCCTCCGCCGCACCTCCTCTCTCTCTTTGGATCTCCTTCAGCGCGGCGTTCTTGTCGCTGGAGGCCGGAGATCCGACTGCAACTGCTAGCTAGGCGGCGAGCAAGGACCCGTCGCTTCGAGGCTGGAGATGGATGCACTCCGCAGCTCCGGCGACTTCAATATCCGCTTCTGCTCCGGCGACCCCCTTTCCCCGCCCGCGAACCCCTGCTCCCCGTATCCAGAGTTGCGCTCAAGGTATGAGTTTTCTGCCCCATCTTCTGAATCTAAATCCTCTTCTACCCCCACACCCATCTCCATCTCACTTCGAAATCGATTCTTTGCCTTGCCGCCACAGGAGGACAAATCAATTCTGGTGCTGCTGCTGGGGACGAAATAATGTCGTGTGTTCGCGGACGTGTGTGTGTCTGTTCTTGCTGCACATTGTCATTTCGTTGCTGTAGCAGCATGGCCATCTACTGTATGTTTTGACCCTTTCTCCGGTTGCCATCTATGTTACTGTTACGTGCAAGCAGAGCAGGTCTCGTATGTTATTGACCTTCAGAATACTCTGCACATATGGTCTCCAATCAGTCCCTTTGTTGACTTTAGTCTGTTAAAGTTAAAACAGTTGGACAATAGTCTGTCAAGAAAAAAAATGGTTTTTAATACCAATCGGATAGTGTTAAATTTTGGTGAACGAGCTTTCGACATATTGATCCGACAGTGTCAAAGTGCGTATTAAACTTCTTTTCACGTCCAGAACCAAGCTTCTGTACAAAAGCTTGTCTATCTTTTTCTACGGATAGAACTACCAACTTGCTAGATCTACACTTTGTTATCAATAATCACGAGCTACTCCCTCCTTTCCAAATTAATTGACTTGGTTTTGTTGAAATATGGATGTATCTATACTTGTTTGATGTCTAGATACATCCATGTGTAACAAAATGTGTGTCAATTAAATCCGAACGGAGGGAGTAGTATGATGCTGTGTGATTTTACTATCACTCACATGAGTTTAGCCACAATCAATACGCCTATTTGTTAGGTTCAGATTGGATAGAATTTTTGCTTATTTTGATGTATACTGCTGGGTCATAACCAGACGTCAATCACTACTTGTTCACATACTATTTTTATGCAAGAAGTTGGGATACAAGTTGGAGGTACCTTGTAAGTTAGGATTATTTAATCATCATGCCTGAAAAGTTTGATCACATCCTTCTAGAATTTATTAATCTTTGAGAAGTTATATCACGTTTATAGCCTCCTATATTATGTGATAAAATTTGACCATGCTTGAAAAGATTTCAGAATATTATTCTCAATTATATTGAGATTTCTTGTGTAATTTAAGCACGTCCCATGCTTGAAATTTTCCCTCTAGGATTTTTCAAAGTGCCGCGAAACCTCTGTGTAATCCTTTTCATGTTCAGAACCAGCCATGTTTGTATATGACCTGTATAATATATCTTCTTAATTCAAATTTTCTTGCTGCATGCAGGCAGTGGCACAGGAAGACAGCCAGGGTCTGACCAATGACACACGCTCGAGGTTGTTGGGAGGGTGCTGCACGACGGCCTAGGGGGTGCCGGGCACTGCTGGTGTCGCCCGAATGGACGTCCGTCCATGGACGACCTCTCGCCGGCATGCATCACTATCGAGCACGGCGTCCAGTCCAGGTAATCCCGCCCTCTCCAGCCCTGACTGCTGGGTTACTTATGTTTGCTTGCTACGGCTTTAGGCTTAGTGGTGGTATGCCTCGGATTTGGTCATGGCAATGTCAAGTGCTTGTCTAGCTCATATTCTGAGATGTTAATTGCTAGGTTGTTTAATTTGTGGTTATACAAATAGGCTGCTGGTAATGTCTATAAGTTTACTAGTACTAGTGTTCTCTAATATGGTACTTCCCTTAATTAAATTCATGTCTTTTGAATGTGTTGGTGAAGTAGTGAGTACTTCATACTACATTCTGTTCTAGGTGAATGTTTCTTATTTCGCTTATTTGTCCTTGTTGCACTGAAGCCGAGTAACCAATTTTGAATCTAAATGTGGTGGCTTTACCTTGGCAGGGTGGAGGTGACCCAGGAAAGCAAATGGCTGCTGCATGGTGATTCGATCCGGTGTGACCTGGCGCTGCCGCTGCTCCAGCTGTGGTGCTAGGATCCCTGGCTTTGGCTACATCCTCGGCTCCCAACCGTGGTGCTTCTCACGCTAAACCCCCCTCCGGCGAGCTCCTCGGTTCTCTCTCTCTTCTCTCTCGTGATACCCCGGTCATCTTTCTCTGTTTGTATGCATTTGTTCTTGCAAAATCCTAGGAATACGTTAAGAATTAGGGGTTGTCGCTCTTAATTGCTAGTTTTTTCCTGATATTATTGTTATCTGTGGTTATGCAAATAGGCTAGCTGGTCATGTGAAGCAAGAGGCAGTCACACTTCTGCTCCAACGCAATGCTAAGGTGCTCTCCGTAAATAAGTTCAACTGAGCTTTCACGTCTTGACTAGTTGGTTTATAACCATGGGCTTGTAGCAATCACCAGTGCAAATAGATGTACGTTCATCGAATTTACTCATTTGCGTTGCACCGAGTTTCCTATGCCCTTAGTAGATCATGCCATTTCGTCCTGATGCACTCGCTGCCGCTCGCTGATTCAGTGGCTGTGCAAAAATGCTATATTCTTATGTGTAGGCACTGACACTGCTGGGAGTGTGAGGGTGCCAGCTGCGGCAACTTTGCTCTCCGTCCTTCACAAGGATGGATATATCTGGCCCTGCTTGTTTTTTACAGATTGACACAATTCAATGTCTCCTAATAAACATGATCTACTCTTTTCTGGTTGTGTGATTTAGTACGATTGCTATGGTCAATCACAATAGCTAGGCTTATTAGTTGAGCTACTGCCCTTTTTGGTTATGGTTACTATTGATCAAGCTCTGGTTGTGTGTATATACACTAGGTCCATGGTTACTGGTAATTGGTCTGATCCTATCTATCTTGTTCCCGGATAGTACTAGTTTGTAATATCTGTAGTGTTTTGTTGTGAGTTAGGATACAAGATGGAGGTACCTTGCAATCTAGGATTATTTAATCATGCCTGAAAAGTTTGATCACATCCTTCTGTAATTGCATAATGCTTGAGAAGTTATATCACGTTAATAGCCTCCTCCTAATTTATGAGATAGACATGCTTGACAATATTTCACCATATTATATTGAGATTTCTTCTGTGATGTGAGCACATCCCATGCTTGAAAATTTCACTTCACGATTTTTCAAGTGATGTGAAAGGTGTATGTAATCCTTTCATGTTCAGAACCAGCCATTTCGTGTATATGATCTGTTAAATATTGTTCTTAATTCGAAATGTCTTGCTGCATGCAGGCAGTGACAAGGAAGACGGCTAGGGGGCTGACCAATGACAGCGCACTGCTGTGGTTGTTGGGAGGCTGCTGCAAGCATGCGAGGGGGCGACAGGCGCTGCTGGTGTCGCCCGAGTGGACGACCTTACCCCGACATGCATCACCATCAAGCATGGTGTCCAGTCCAGGTAATTTCACCCTTCAGCCCTGCCTGCCAGTTTAGCTATGATTTTCTTGCTGCAGATGGTCATATGTCTCTCTCTGTGTGTGCATTGTGTTCTTGCAAAATACAAGGGACAGGTTCCCTTCTGGTTTAGCTATTTTTGTTGCTGCAGAGGGGCATCTCTCTGTCTTTGCATTCTGTTTTTGCGGAATCGAAGGAATATATTAAGAATTAGGGGGTGTTTGCTCTTAGTTGCTAGGTTTTTTCTTGATATTACTGTCATATGTGGTTATACAAATAGGCTGCTGCTTTTGTTTATAAGTTTACTAGCACCGGTGTGCGATCCGGTACTTCCCTTAATTAAATTCATATGTTTTGAATGTGTTGATGCAATAGTGATGTATTAATGTTGTGTAGTTGATCATCTAGTATCTGTAAATGCCCACTTCTGGGTGAGTTCCAGATTTGTGTTTACATCATTTTCTAAGCAATTGAGTTCCAGTATCATAGTTTTTTCTCTTGGTGCAGAGCTCGATGGGGAGGGGAAGGACGCGGCTGCCGACATCTGGGACACCAACTGGTTCACTTCGCCGCCTGGGACAGCCAGACCGAGTTCCTCGTCCATCAACTCCTCGTGGTACAGTACCTTAGCCTAACCCATATTTGTGTCTCCGGCCTTCACATGCATTGGTGTCTTTGGCCCTGCTTGTTTGTACTGTTAGACACAGTCCAATGTCTCCTATTAAGCATGATCTAGTCGGTTATGGTTGTATGATTTAGTACTGATTACTATGGTCAGTCACACTAGTTAGGCTTATTAGCTGAGCTACTGCCCTTTGTGGTTATGGTTAACTACCGAATTGCTCTGGTTATGTTGCTGGCATGTGGTTGAAACCTTACTTTTGAATGATATACATGCTTGTGTTTCATAGCTAGCTATTTGTAAGGATGGTTTCTTTTTTTTGGTTGCAGTTCGACGAGCAGAATTATCAAGCAGTGGGAGGAGCTGGGCAGCTCGCCGGCGAGTGGCGACCACAGCGGTACTCTTGCTGGTCCGGACGCCGGATAGCAACCAGCACAGCTGCCACGACATGTGCACTCCCGCTGAGGCCTCCCTGCCGCCGGACCGAGAGCCGAGAGGCGTGCTGGCACCCCTGCCCTGACCTAGCTGATGACCTCCTGCTGCTGCTGCTGGTACTTCCATCGAGAGGTATAAATCTCTCATTTCAAGTCTCGTTTTGCGTGTTTCAAGTGTTGTATGGGCAAAGCACCTAATGAATTGTATGGATGAGTAACACAACTGCCAGAAAAATCGATTCACCATGTTCTGATTGGAGTAGTTGATCATATGTTTGGGTGTTTCAGGTGTTGTATTGCATCTAGCTGGGCGCCGTTTTGCTTATTCACTATGTTTAAGTACTAGTAGTTCTAGGCTTTTCTCTCTCACCTCCTACTCGCACTACTAGTCTACTTCCATCCCTTTTTTTCTTTTGCAGATGATATGCTAATTGATAGCGATGGTATAATTTCTAGGCTTTGGCTGTAACACAGAATGAGTACTGCTTTGTTTCCTTCTCCGTGATGTTTAGAATTAGGAGGGGTTTGATTTAATTGCTAGCTGGTATCCCGATCTTAGTGTTATAATTGTTTTTGCGGGTGTATCACAATGCTGATGGTGACGGTTGGAGTTTTCCATTGGTAGTAACTTTCTCTGACCTGGTATTTTGGTCAAATTATTATGCTCTTGTGTATGTGTTGTGTGATGGTGAACTTGTTAATCTTGCGCACTTGACCAGTTAATATCTCTGCATGCCCATGTCATGCCTAAATCTCATTTCTGTGTTTAAATGATTATCCTTGTATGTGCAGTGCGTTGTGTAAATACCAATCTTGAATTCTGTACATGAATAATTTCCAATATTAGTTTTTTTGATGGTGTATTTGTTGTGGCAGATTATGTAGTAGTGTTGATGTACAAACATCTTTGCTCGGTACTCATGACGCAACCGTGGCAGCGGTGGCGTCTTCTTCCTCTCCTGGATTTAAGTAAGTTCTCGGGTTTCTATTGTTTTCCTAAGTGCTCTGTGATATTTTCCTGAATCAAGTTTGAGCGCATGATATATTCTTCTTGGCCGGCCTCATCTCGGAGTGTTAATATTTTACACCGTCGGCTGTTTAGAGTTGAGACTTGAGACTAGAACCGCTCTGGCCGGTGGTCTCCTAGATTTTGTATGTCCGGCATGGCCTTTCTATTTGATATGCTCTTAGTTACTTTTAACTATTCTGGAATCTTGTCGACGAAGTTCAATTTTTCTCGTAGAATGCATGAGTGTGCTTCTGTGTGTCTTGAGCATATGAGTTTTCCTGAGCTGAAAAGCCTTTCGCTGGAGGTTAGCTCTAGTGTTGTTTTCGAGAGTTGTTTGTGGATGTTGCAAGTGTGGTTGTTAGTGAGGTGGAAGACGTCTTAATAGCTGATGAGTGTGTTCCTTTGTTGCGGTCATGTGACCTCATCTTGCTGCTGAGATGGTTTCTACATTTTGTGTTCATCGTGAGAGCCAGGCCAACTACGCCAATAGCACTCATCCATAAACCGGTGACGGGTACAAATAGCATAAAGAAATGTAACCAACGTTTATTGGAAAAAGCAACACCAAAGATTTGGGACCAAAAGCGGTTAGCAGTGACCATTGAATAAGTTTCTTCAGCTTGAGTTGGGTTAAAAGCGCATATATATTAGAACCCCCTTTACTTGCCGGAGCACCTCTTGGATCTGTCAATTATGTTATGGCCGGAGTCCTACTCATAGTGATCTGGTCGAATTGGGATATCTCATAGCCAATTTCCATGTATTTTTTATTTCCGTGTCCTGTTGCAGTTTATGTTTGCATAAGCATTGGTGTATATTTCTGTGTATGCGCCACCAGTAACCTGATGGTACTCTTCTGCATCTGTTTTTGCAGTTGACTCTTGAAGCCAGGCACTAGCGTGCCTCTTGAGGAATGCGAGTGTAAAAGGGTTTGATGATGCTTGCCACAACTGCTAGTTCCTAGCCTCCCTCAACTTGCTGTTGTATGTAAGCACATGCATTTCATGATTTTGTGTTGCTAGCCTGCCTCATCTTGTTTTCGAGAGTTGTTTGTGGTTGTTGCAAGTGCAGCTGTTAGTGAGACGGAAGACGTTTTGATAGCTGATCAGTGGTGTTGTTTTGTTGCGGGCATGTGAAATGATCTTGCTGCTGAGATACTTTCCACATTTCGTGTTGATTATTTTTGGGTCCAACGAATGATCCGCTGCTGCGTTTGTGTTCTTAAATGCAGGTTGGGTGTCGAGATGGAGAAGAGGCGTCCTCCTCCTTGATGCTTGTCCATGACTGGATGGCGTCCTAGCTACCGGTGAAGAAGCTAGCCATATGTGTGAGGCACTGATGGGTCGAGATCAATAAAATCAGTGCTGAATGCTGATGAGTACTAGTGGTTGTGTGCCTAGCTGGCTGCCAATTGATCGATAGTAGCTAGGTAGATGTAATTTCCTTATTTTTGAAGCCGTACATGTACTAGAGAAATGAAGATGTACTACTAGGCACGTGCGTGTGATATTCATTGGAGACTGCAAGTGATGCCTCAAATGATTTATCTATCATATATGTCGTCCTGCTGATTAGTAGACGGGGAGCTGCCGCTGGTTGAGTTTTACACTAGTAGAAATGAAACAGGCAATATATTTGAGTTTTGCACCAGTGATTATGCATGCTACTATCTTGTGAAAGTTTATTCCATCTTGGCCATTTTTGTTTTCTCTTTCGATGAAACATCATGATCAGGCCCAACTAATATTCGTAGAGAGGCAACGTCTTAATAGGATGGATACCGTTTAGGTTGAGCACCTGATTTGCACCGTTAACAAAGGAAACCAAATTTCTTTTTTATTTGAAACACTATAATCCATAT
Organism: Poa pratensis; assembly: GCA_947311845.1. Taxonomy (NCBI): domain Eukaryota; kingdom Viridiplantae; phylum Streptophyta; class Magnoliopsida; order Poales; family Poaceae; genus Poa; species Poa pratensis. The sequence goes on from CAMZMU010000056.1 coordinate 56,240,388, forward strand.
GAGAGGTACAACTTTTATTGGACCAATCACGGTAATGTGGGGAACATAATAACTGCATGGAACTTATTATGGATGGGAAAAAAACACAGTAATTTGCTCTCGTGCCATCCGAAACGTATAGTGATAAAATTAATTGACAAGGCAGCATCACTGGACTACCAAGTTCCTAGGATATACTACTCGTACTCTCCTAATTTAACGGGGCGTGACTCCGTGTATCCCCCATCGAATTCATGCATGCGCGTATCCCCTATCGAATTCATGCATGCTGACGGGAAAGGCACCATAATTGCCGTCCGCCCACCTGTTTAGAAATCCGAGGGGCCGCCCCAGTTTGCTCGGGATGCCATCACGCAAGACCATGCCTAATTTAAGCGTGCGTTTCGTTTCAAAGGGCCACCGGCCACGTCATCGATCCGAGGCATTACTCATCTTGGCCGTCCGTTTGTCCATCCTCTCCATGGCTCCCAACAAGCAGCGATGAGAGATGGAAATACACCACGCCTTCTTCATTCCCGCGCTACTCCTCTCCCCTTCTGAGCAGTCTCTACAAATACTAGCCCGTTGTCGCTAGAGCCGCGTGCGTCCGCGTGACTTGTGACTTTGGACTTGGCGTAGGCGAGGCCGAGGCGAGGAAAAGGCGTCATCCTAACGAGTCGTCTTACATCGTCGATTTAGTCACCAATCGGCCGGCGGCGAGACACGCTTCTTCCTATCCGGGATAGGCACCCTGACGAGCAGTGGTTTTCGTCATTGATTTGATCGCGGCCGGCCGGCCGGCAGTGAGCGCTACTTCAGGATTCAGCAGGTACACGCATGTGCTGAGGCCCACTGTTTATGTTAATTGTCTCCTATTAAGAATGATCTACTCGGTTATGGTTGTATGATTTAGTACTGATTACTATGGTCAGTCACACTAGTTAGGCTTATTAGCTGAGCTACTGCCCTTTGTGGTTATGGTTAACTACCGAATTGCTCTGGTTGTGTGTCAGTGTGTATATACACTAGGTCCGTGGTTGCTGGTTATTAGTCTGATCCCTTTTCTGTTGTTCCTGAAGGATAGTAGTTTATATAATATCTGCTGCATTTCTTGGTTTATTTGATGCTGGGGTTTAGCTACGAATACTCGGTAATTGCCGATGATGTTCCGTCCTTCGATCGAGCCATGACTGTACCGTGTTACGGCCATCAAGCCGACGACCTGCTACATATGATTCAGGTTTATCCAGTGTATATTCTTTGCCGCAAAAAACAACAAAGATACATTAGTTCCCACCCAGGCGCATAGGTCACAAGGGTTTCCATCTTTTGTTTCCTTCACAATTGGCAAGTCAAATACATTAAATAATGCATACTAATGGGGGCATACCATAAAATGCAATAAAGGGAAGCAAACATATAGTGTGTCACTATGACAACCGAGCTCCATGGAGCCTGGTATTTGAAAAAAAAAGTGATATTTAGTTGTTTCAATAAATTATCGTTTATGTGTATGTGGATAATGCAATCTTCATATTTTCAAAGTTTCACTAAAAAATTACTACATCTTATTATTGGGCTACGGAAAAATCACGAATTTGTTGATCTAAAATGGAAAAAAACTCAAAATACTATATGTATCTGCATTTTTTTGTAGATCATGAATGATACTATTTGTTGAAACTTGGCTCATACACACCAGAAATTTATATGTATCTATAGATTGTTTTGATTTTTTTTTTTGAAAAAAGGGTTCAAGAGCACAGGCACCAAGATAACTTTTCGAACAAGCATACGGCCAATATGGTACAAACTATGTCAAACCTTACATAATAAAAATGCACAACTTGGAAACAGTACAATGACCAACAAGAATATACAACAAAACTGGTTACTCCGTTCACAAAATTTTCTTTTCGAACCAAGCAGGAAAGTTGCATGTAAAATATTAAGAAGGAGAGAAAACCAAAGAAGGGCCAGAGTACAGACTGTACAACAAGTGGAACCATAATGATGTCGTGATTCAGTTGAGCGAATAACATAACAAACACCTAATTGACCTAGTTAGTGATTCATCATTTCTTAATACGTTTATTTATCCAGTGTATATTCTTTGCAGCAAAAAACAACAAAGAAGTATTATACCAAATGGCTAGCTATACCTGGTGTCAAGTCGAGAAGAAAAGATCCCGGGCCAATCCACTTCCAAGGGCACGGTCTCCCTAGGGATGATGCGGCCGACCCTGCGAGGCCAATCAGCGACCTCCTCCATCATCCCGGTTTGTAGGTCAGCAGTGTACATGGCTTGGATGGTGTCGTTGATGAGTAATGTGCCGCACTTCTCACCCAAGACACGTAGCTCTCTTATTTCATTCTCCCTGTTCCTGAGTTCTGTAAGCTCGACGGTTCTTATGCATACCCATTCTGAACCCCCATCCTTACTTGGTTGTTCGTCTTTCTGCTCCCAGATCTCTAGTTTGGTCCCTGTGTTTTGCATGCAAAGCAGTGATAGGGCCCCGTTGGCGGCTAGAGTGAGGCACGGTTGATTGTGAAGGTCGCAATTTACTTGGAACGGGAGCTTCACGAAAGAGATGTGACCAGTCCCCATGTTTATGTTAAGGACACTAAGATATGGTCGTCCCCAATAGCGAAATAGCCAATGCGCCGTACCACGCCGCATGACGGCACGGCTGGACGATCCGTGTTTGTAGCGTGTGTTAATTCGAACTTGTTTGGAGTTTGTATGAATGCTTGGATGAATTTGAATCATGTTTGTGTCATTTGGATATGTATGTGGTGTTTTATTTGATGTTTCTGTGATGTTTTATAATTTGTGCAATTTTAATTGTATTTAAAATGCGCCAGAAACTAGCAGCAAAAAATTTCAGAAACTGAAAATATGGTCAAGTATACGCCGACGGCATTGCCATCGGCGTAGTATGCTGCGGCGACGCACAGGATGGCGCCACGTCGACGCTGGAGGACCATATGGTCATCTATACGCCGACGGCAATGCCGTCGGCGTAAGACTCCTCCCAGACGCACCAGATCAGCACACGTGGCAGCCAACGCCGACGGCAGTGCCGTCGGCGTATAGGTGTAGCAGACGGAGACGGTCAACTTTCCTTTTGTGGGTCCCACTTCAGATACGCCGACGGCGACGTATACGCCGACGGCATTGTTCATACGCCGACAGCGTCCTACGCCGACGATGGTACGCCGACGGCGGCCGTCGGCGTAGGTCTACGCCGACGGCGATCGTTACTACGCCGACGGCGGTCCGCCGTCGGCGTTTTGACTGTTTCCCGTAGTGGTACCACGCCGCATGACGGCACGGCTGGACGATCCGTGCTTGTGACCGCCGTCGGCGTTTTGACTGTTTCCCGTAGTGGTACCACGCCGCATGACGGCACGGCTGGACGATCCGTGCTTGTAGGGTTGCACTGCACCATGCAAGCACTTGGTATGCACACTCCAGCTTTCTTCCCCGGACGAGAACGTGTGGGACTACATTGCATGCCATTTTTGTTGTAGGTGCTGGCAATTACCACCTTGAAGAAGGATGAGTTGCTCTGATTAGAGCGACAGTCCGTAGCGGTTGAAATGGCATAGCCGTTCCACTTGCACTCATCAAGAAAGACGGGGCCGAACTTGAGAGTAGGGAGCATGTGGCAGGTGCCCGTGAGCAAGTTGCATACCGCCATGTCGAGGACGATCCAAGCGTGAAGTACTAAAACGTTAACAGCGTGCGTGAAGTACTAAAACGTACGTGGGCGCGTGGATCCCTTCCTTCCTTTGCTCGACGGATGACCGGCCGGCTCGACGGTGCCAGCCTGGCTCGATCGAGTGGCTCTTTCCCTTCTTAATTTCTTTTTTTTTCTTTTGGACGCGCACGCGCTCGTACAGTAACTAATAAGGCGTTGCACTGCATGGGGACGTTGCTTTTCCTTGTTTTCTCCTTTCGCCAACGCGCCACCGATCTCTCTCTCTCTCTCTCGTGCGCGCGCCTTTCACTCGCGCGGAACAAAACCTACTATAGTATTTTTTTTTTGTTGCATGGAACCTAGCTAGTATTTAATTACCTACTCCTACTATAACAAACATATACGGCAAATCGTATCTACGCCGTACAACCGGATGAGCTCCACCGTGGACATGGCTCGGGTGCACCACAACCACGTACGAGTAGTACATGAATCTTTTTGGATTAAAATTTCGTGGTGTTGTTTCGCCTCCTCGGACCCGGTGGTGTCCGCTTCGTCCGTCATGCAAGATACACAAAACATAACATACACAAATCTCGTCTTCAGCGGTCACGTATCTCAACAGCGGCGGCGGCCATCGTGGCGGACTGCTTGCCAAAAGTTATGGATGGCTCTCATCTGAGTGTTGCGTTCGCCGTCCTCCTCAACGGGTCCAATTCTATGCACAGAGCCTAGCTTGACAATCGGGTTGCATGCTAGCAAGTCCCGATGACAAAGAAAACATCTTTTGTGACGACGACCATTAGTCACGTCAGTGCAATAACAATATGAATCACGGACATGATAGCGCTGGTTCTGCCGTCCTCCTTTGCCTCGTCGGCTTTCCCACCAATTTTCACGAGTTATAGCGCACATATATAGATTATTTTGTGGGGGGGGGGGGGGGGGGGGGGGGCTCATAATTTTCATGAAAACGTGATTATCTAAACGTGCCACATTGGTTTGTGTACATATAAAATATTAAGTCTTTCAGCGTGCAATATACACTTGTCAGGTTTCTCACCCATTTCCATTTCCTTACTCGTATCCATTCTCTCAGTTTTCCTGCCAATCTTCATGGGCTATAAGACATACCTTTTAGGTTTTCCTTACCAATTTCCGTGACCAAATTTCCCGCCCAAAATTATCGGGCGTTCAAAGATACATATTCCATGAACCGTAATTTCTGGACAGGAGCTCTGTCTGCGGCGATTGCAAAGGCGCTAAAAAGCTCCCGGGGAATTAGTTTTACATGACTTGTTCTTTTCTTGATATAGCCAAAAGTGATAGCCTATTTTTATGGTTGACCCACCAATTCTTAGTGACATGTTATTATCTAAGTAGACGTTATCTAGTTTGCAAGTAGAAAATATCGAGTTTCTCAACATGCATGACATATCAATCTATGTGCATGCGAACTACAACAATTCATATAGAATGATAGACATTCATATCACACAACATAAAATATTAGGGATGCCACATTTATCGCGTCATCGTCGAAGAAATCTCGCTCGTTCATATTTTCTATGGTACTATTGTCTTAATTATTTATATATTTTACCTATAGGCCTTTGCTTATGATTTCGGAACCCACAAGAATCACTGTATTTGTAGGTCGGGTAAAGGGTCAATGAAATTTCTAAATAGTCAGTGAAACGACGACGAACACTGCTTGCTGGTTGATTTTGAGGGTGTAACATACATGACGTGTGGTATATGTTTTTTTTAGCGTGTGCCCAAATTATAGGATAGATAGTTATTTACCTATCATTTTATATGTCAATTCGTTGTGTGTGCTATTACTTTATGCATTACGTATATTGTCACCCCTTATTATTTTATGCATGAAATGGTAACATACGACTCATCATTTTATTTGTCGTCTTGTTACCAAGATCCCTAACCCCGAGAGAGCTATTACCTATCATTTCATGCTCCACTCACCATGCTCATCCATATTTTATGCCGGGAGATAGCAATTACCTATCATTTCATATGTTGTTTGTTTGTCGTGCACAATTAGTTTATGCACAATAGCATTAACTATCATTTCCTCTGTACAATTGTCGTCGTGGCGGGTGTGTTAGAAAACCTAGTCCTGGTGTTGTGCTATGATACCTAGGCATCCCTTTCATTCACCATCACCGTCCAAAATTAGGTAACTCTCGGTTATTATATAGAGGTGTTGTGGGAAATTATAGTTGTGGTGTTTTTGCCCACAATTTTCCAGTGCTATCGCACATTGTTTCATTTTTTATGTTTATCTGCCCATTTTCATGTGTCATCCGATCGAACTTCGGCGTGCTAGGAGAACCTAATAATATTACCATTTAACCATCCATATATTTTTTTCCAGACAAAAACTTTTGCATGTGAGTTTTGATTGAGGCCTTGGAAAGCTCAAGGCAGTTAGCATTTTACTAACTTATGCTTTTGGTATTTGGACGTCGGAGCGTAGACTGCATCCATGCCCATGTGCCTATGACTTGTGCTTTCATGTGCCTTCGCCTCATCGGTCGGATGTCAAACGAGTGTAACGCCGCTCACTATACCTGCTCGCTAACACATGCAAGGTACACAAAACATAACATACACAAATCTCGTCTTCAGTGGCCGGGATGCACGATCATGATGCCGATGTTTGTAGACCGATATAAGGGTATTCCACCGTTAGCCAGCAGACTCAACGGCGTTGTCCTCAACGTCGGCCATGGTGGCGGACTGCTTGCCAAGTTATGGATGGCTCTCATCTGAGGGTCGCGTTCGCCGTCCTCATGCTCTCCATGGAGCCTAGTTTCAAATAGCATAGACAGAAAAACATGCATCTTTTGTGACGATGACCATGAGTGTGGCATCATCTCCGTGATCATGGGTGTCACAATGTCACGTCGGTGCGCTATAACAAATTGAATCATAGACATGATATCGCCGGTTGTGTCGTCCTCCTTCGCCTCTCGGTGCCCAACAAGAAATCGAGAAAAGACATGTATGTGTCGTGGTTTCCCCTCGTCGGTGCTGGGACGATGTTGGCGAAGAATGTTGGTGTTGAAGCCGAAGTAGACTTGAATGTCACCGCACGACACCATGGCTTGATGACGACGATATATGAATTTGGCGATTTGTAAATCTTGTGGCATCGAAGGTGTGCATGAGCTCCTCAGAGATTGATATGTCGTGGTAGTGTAACTCGACCGGAGTTGATGGTTGATGTAGTCCGCCTTCCCATGGCCTCGGGGTAAGGATGTTGCTCGTGAAGTGGCACGCCCGGGATGTCAGACGAGTGTAAGAGCATCTCCAGCAGACGCCGGAAACGGAGCGCGCGCCATATAACCGATTTTTCCCGCGCGCGGGGCCATTTCGCGCGCTCCAGCAGACGCGGGGAAAAAGCGCGCGCTCGGAAAACGGAAGCGCGCGCTGGCCAACGCGGTAGGTTTCGCGTTAAATAACCCGCCCCGCGGCCAGCGCGCGCTCACTCCACGCGTCCCCTCCTCTCTCCCCAACCGCTTTTTCCCCTCCCACCACCGCTCGCGCCACCGCACGGATTCCGCCGTCGCCGCGCCACGCCCGCGCTGTCGCCACCATGCCGCCGCGCCGGAGGAACCAGTCCGGCTACCGCGGCGTGCGCGCGCGGCCCAACGGCACCTTCTACGCGGAGATTCGCGCCGGCGACGAGCGGATCTCGCTCGGGACGTTCGAGACGGCGCACGAGGCTGCCCGCGCGTACGACGCAGCGGCGTGGCGCCTCGGCCGCTCCCGCCGGCAGATGAACTTCACGGACGCCCGCACCGTCCAACAGGCGCAGGATCTGGCGCCGCCGCCACGCCTCGTCACCGCCGAGGACCGGGCCGCCGACCGCGAGCTCCAGGCCCGCCTGCTGGTCGCGCATCGGGACGAGCAACTCGTGGCGGAGTATCGCCGGCGCCACCCGGAAGAAGCCGCCGCCGAGGCGGGGCCTTGGCAACCTTCGCGGCTGAGCGGGCGGAGCGAAGGCACGAGCGGGCGCAGGAGCGGGCGATGCGGCGGAGGCGCAGCTCAACAACACTACCTGGGGCGAAGAAGACCCCAGGTGGGAGCATCTCTTCTCCGAAATCTCCGATACGTCGGACTCGGACTCCGACTTGGACGAGTTCGACTTTTAGATGTTTAGTTCTAGTTTAATCGAGTCTGTTTAGTTTAATCGAGTCTGTTTTAGTCAACGAACGAGTCTGTTTAGTAATAAATTTTTATTTCTAGTCTACATTTCGATCTGAATTTTCATCTGAACTTCATCTGAAGTTGTTTGCGCTGGGCGCGCGCGCTGGGATTTTAGCGCCTCTGCTGGAGCTATACTTTTTTACGGCCACGCCGCGCTAATTTTAGCGCTGCTGCTAAAGCAAAACAGGCGCTGCGCGCGCAAAAACGCAATTCTGGCGTCGCAAAAAAATTTTAGGGCGCCGGCGCCTAGCGCTGCCGCTGGAGATGCTCTAAGGCCGCTTTACCGCTTTTGCTTGATCCGGCTGGGCCAATCACATGGCGAGAAGCCGCCTCTCGCGGATGGGATCATACAAAGGTATCTGCGCCGTCCACGTGACACCGATCCAACGAACGAAGCGAGGCAGAAAGCACACCAAACGCATGCATTGGAAGTTTGGAACCCAGCCAAGACTCCTCGATTTGTGGCAAAGACGAATTAAACGCACACAACCCAAGCAGCCAAGACTCCTCGGTCCCCACCCACCATTTCCGCCGCCGCCGATGGTCGCCACTCCTCGATCTCCGCAGATGGTCGCCCCCACCCTCCGCCGCACCTCCTCTCTCTCTTTGGATCTCCTTCAGCGCGGCGTTCTTGTCGCTGGAGGCCGGAGATCCGACTGCAACTGCTAGCTAGGCGGCGAGCAAGGACCCGTCGCTTCGAGGCTGGAGATGGATGCACTCCGCAGCTCCGGCGACTTCAATATCCGCTTCTGCTCCGGCGACCCCCTTTCCCCGCCCGCGAACCCCTGCTCCCCGTATCCAGAGTTGCGCTCAAGGTATGAGTTTTCTGCCCCATCTTCTGAATCTAAATCCTCTTCTACCCCCACACCCATCTCCATCTCACTTCGAAATCGATTCTTTGCCTTGCCGCCACAGGAGGACAAATCAATTCTGGTGCTGCTGCTGGGGACGAAATAATGTCGTGTGTTCGCGGACGTGTGTGTGTCTGTTCTTGCTGCACATTGTCATTTCGTTGCTGTAGCAGCATGGCCATCTACTGTATGTTTTGACCCTTTCTCCGGTTGCCATCTATGTTACTGTTACGTGCAAGCAGAGCAGGTCTCGTATGTTATTGACCTTCAGAATACTCTGCACATATGGTCTCCAATCAGTCCCTTTGTTGACTTTAGTCTGTTAAAGTTAAAACAGTTGGACAATAGTCTGTCAAGAAAAAAAATGGTTTTTAATACCAATCGGATAGTGTTAAATTTTGGTGAACGAGCTTTCGACATATTGATCCGACAGTGTCAAAGTGCGTATTAAACTTCTTTTCACGTCCAGAACCAAGCTTCTGTACAAAAGCTTGTCTATCTTTTTCTACGGATAGAACTACCAACTTGCTAGATCTACACTTTGTTATCAATAATCACGAGCTACTCCCTCCTTTCCAAATTAATTGACTTGGTTTTGTTGAAATATGGATGTATCTATACTTGTTTGATGTCTAGATACATCCATGTGTAACAAAATGTGTGTCAATTAAATCCGAACGGAGGGAGTAGTTATGATGCTGTGTGATTTTACTATCACTCACATGAGTTTAGCCACAATCAATACGCCTATTTGTTAGGTTCAGATTGGATAGAATTTTTGCTTATTTTGATGTATACTGCTGGGTCATAACCAGACGTCAATCACTACTTGTTCACATACTATTTTTATGCAAGAAGTTGGGATACAAGTTGGAGGTACCTTGTAAGTTAGGATTATTTAATCATCATGCCTGAAAAGTTTGATCACATCCTTCTAGAATTTATTAATCTTTGAGAAGTTATATCACGTTTATAGCCTCCTATATTATGTGATAAAATTTGACCATGCTTGAAAAGATTTCAGAATTATTCTCAATTATATTGAGATTTCTTGTGTAATTTAAGCACGTCCCATGCTTGAAATTTTCCCTCTAGGATTTTTCAAAGTGCCGCGAAACCTCTGTGTAATCCTTTTCATGTTCAGAACCAGCCATGTTTGTATATGACCTGTATAATATATCTTCTTAATTCAAATTTTCTTGCTGCATGCAGGCAGTGGCACAGGAAGACAGCCAGGGTCTGACCAATGACACACGCTCGAGGTTGTTGGGAGGGTGCTGCACGACGGCCTAGGGGGTGCCGGGCACTGCTGGTGTCGCCCGAATGGACGTCCGTCCATGGACGACCTCTCGCCGGCATGCATCACTATCGAGCACGGCGTCCAGTCCAGGTAATCCCGCCCTCTCCAGCCCTGACTGCTGGGTTACTTATGTTTGCTTGCTACGGCTTTAGGCTTAGTGGTGGTATGCCTCGGATTTGGTCATGGCAATGTCAAGTGCTTGTCTAGCTCATATTCTGAGATGTTAATTGCTAGGTTGTTTAATTTGTGGTTATACAAATAGGCTGCTGGTAATGTCTATAAGTTTACTAGTACTAGTGTTCTCTAATATGGTACTTCCCTTAATTAAATTCATGTCTTTTGAATGTGTTGGTGAAGTAGTGAGTACTTCATACTACATTCTGTTCTAGGTGAATGTTTCTTATTTCGCTTATTTGTCCTTGTTGCACTGAAGCCGAGTAACCAATTTTGAATCTAAATGTGGTGGCTTTACCTTGGCAGGGTGGAGGTGACCCAGGAAAGCAAATGGCTGCTGCATGGTGATTCGATCCGGTGTGACCTGGCGCTGCCGCTGCTCCAGCTGTGGTGCTAGGATCCCTGGCTTTGGCTACATCCTCGGCTCCCAACCGTGGTGCTTCTCACGCTAAACCCCCCTCCGGCGAGCTCCTCGGTTCTCTCTCTCTTCTCTCTCGTGATACCCCGGTCATCTTTCTCTGTTTGTATGCATTTGTTCTTGCAAAATCCTAGGAATACGTTAAGAATTAGGGGTTGTCGCTCTTAATTGCTAGTTTTTTCCTGATATTATTGTTATCTGTGGTTATGCAAATAGGCTAGCTGGTCATGTGAAGCAAGAGGCAGTCACACTTCTGCTCCAACGCAATGCTAAGGTGCTCTCCGTAAATAAGTTCAACTGAGCTTTCACGTCTTGACTAGTTGGTTTATAACCATGGGCTTGTAGCAATCACCAGTGCAAATAGATGTACGTTCATCGAATTTACTCATTTGCGTTGCACCGAGTTTCCTATGCCCTTAGTAGATCATGCCATTTCGTCCTGATGCACTCGCTGCCGCTCGCTGATTCAGTGGCTGTGCAAAAATGCTATATTCTTATGTGTAGGCACTGACACTGCTGGGAGTGTGAGGGTGCCAGCTGCGGCAACTTTGCTCTCCGTCCTTCACAAGGATGGATATATCTGGCCCTGCTTGTTTTTTACAGATTGACACAATTCAATGTCTCCTAATAAACATGATCTACTCTTTTCTGGTTGTGTGATTTAGTACGATTGCTATGGTCAATCACAATAGCTAGGCTTATTAGTTGAGCTACTGCCCTTTTTGGTTATGGTTACTATTGATCAAGCTCTGGTTGTGTGTATATACACTAGGTCCATGGTTACTGGTAATTGGTCTGATCCTATCTATCTTGTTCCCGGATAGTACTAGTTTGTAATATCTGTAGTGTTTTGTTGTGAGTTAGGATACAAGATGGAGGTACCTTGCAATCTAGGATTATTTAATCATGCCTGAAAAGTTTGATCACATCCTTCTGTAATTGCATAATGCTTGAGAAGTTATATCACGTTAATAGCCTCCTCCTAATTTATGAGATAGACATGCTTGACAATATTTCACCATATTATATTGAGATTTCTTCTGTGATGTGAGCACATCCCATGCTTGAAAATTTCACTTCACGATTTTTCAAGTGATGTGAAAGGTGTATGTAATCCTTTCATGTTCAGAACCAGCCATTTCGTGTATATGATCTGTTAAATATTGTTCTTAATTCGAAATGTCTTGCTGCATGCAGGCAGTGACAAGGAAGACGGCTAGGGGGCTGACCAATGACAGCGCACTGCTGTGGTTGTTGGGAGGCTGCTGCAAGCATGCGAGGGGGCGACAGGCGCTGCTGGTGTCGCCCGAGTGGACGACCTTACCCCGACATGCATCACCATCAAGCATGGTGTCCAGTCCAGGTAATTTCACCCTTCAGCCCTGCCTGCCAGTTTAGCTATGATTTTCTTGCTGCAGATGGTCATATGTCTCTCTGTGTGTGCATTGTGTTCTTGCAAAATACAAGGGACAGGTTCCCTTCTGGTTTAGCTATTTTTGTTGCTGCAGAGGGGCATCTCTCTGTCTTTGCATTCTGTTTTTGCGGAATCGAAGGAATATATTAAGAATTAGGGGGTGTTTGCTCTTAGTTGCTAGGTTTTTTCTTGATATTACTGTCATATGTGGTTATACAAATAGGCTGCTGCTTTTGTTTATAAGTTTACTAGCACCGGTGTGCGATCCGGTACTTCCCTTAATTAAATTCATATGTTTTGAATGTGTTGATGCAATAGTGATGTATTAATGTTGTGTAGTTGATCATCTAGTATCTGTAAATGCCCACTTCTGGGTGAGTTCCAGATTTGTGTTTACATCATTTTCTAAGCAATTGAGTTCCAGTATCATAGTTTTTTCTCTTGGTGCAGAGCTCGATGGGGAGGGGAAGGACGCGGCTGCCGACATCTGGGACACCAACTGGTTCACTTCGCCGCCTGGGACAGCCAGACCGAGTTCCTCGTCCATCAACTCCTCGTGGTACAGTACCTTAGCCTAACCCATATTTGTGTCTCCGGCCTTCACATGCATTGGTGTCTTTGGCCCTGCTTGTTTGTACTGTTAGACACAGTCCAATGTCTCCTATTAAGCATGATCTAGTCGGTTATGGTTGTATGATTTAGTACTGATTACTATGGTCAGTCACACTAGTTAGGCTTATTAGCTGAGCTACTGCCCTTTGTGGTTATGGTTAACTACCGAATTGCTCTGGTTGTGTGTCAGTGTGTATATACACTAGGTCCGTGGTTGCTGGTTATTAGTCTGATCCCTTTTCTGTTGTTCCTGAAGGATGGTAGTTTATATAATATCTGCTGCATTTCTTGGTTTATTTGATGCTGGGGTTTAGCTACGAATACTCGGTAATTGCCGATGATGTTCCGTCCTTCGATCGAGCCATGACTGTACCGTGTTACGGCCATCGAGCCGACGACCTGCTACATATGATTCAGGTTTAGTGACCGTTGCTGTATAATTTGCCGATGATGTGGTGTCATTTGTGTCAGTGCAGTTGCAATCATGCATAGATGCAAATGGCATCTACTTTGTGGGCCTTGGTAGCTCGTTTTGTTATTTTAAGAGTGTTCTGGTATTGCTTTAATGTGGCTGCACTTGTTGGAGCTGGCCTGGTTGCATTAGAACCCTAAGGAACTCTTGTTGGTCTGCATGGTTTAGGTGAGCTTCCCTGGTCTCCTCTGCGTTTGATGTGAAATCATGGGTCCAGGGGTCGAGGCATATGGTTATGCTGTGGTCTGGTCATCTGGAACTGATGAGGGTCTACTACTACTTATTTACTATTGTGTCTTGTTTGTATGATGTACATGTATTTCCTGCTTTGTAGGAATAACTGCTCCTGTTGTGCAGCAGACATCAGTGAGGTTGTTATCCTTGTTTAGTTGATGAATTAGTATCCCATACATTCAAAGCCTATTTTTGCATGTATGTTGAACATCTGGTGAGGCAAGCATTCTAGTTTTTCATTTTATGGTGAGATCTGGTGGTCACTGTTGAGATGGTTTGATTATTACATGTAAACTCAAAAGTGATTGGGAACGAGTCGTCAACTTACTTGCTGTTTGTTTGTGTGTGTGTACAGTTGCAGCCAACCGTGCATGCACACACAGATGATATGTTGTACATGTGGTGTTGTTTCTGCTTGCAGAATTTTGTGGGTAGGTTCTGGAGCATAGGGTTGCTGTTATCATTTGTGCGATAATTCAGATTTATTTTAAATGTGGATTTACTCGGTGGTAGTTTCTATGTGGGATAGCTTGGATCACTTGTCTGCAGGATCCAGTAGGACTTTATCTGTGTCCAAATGCATTCTCTTATTTCTGGCATTCCACTGTTATTGATGTTTTGAGTTGTTGCTTGAGCTTTGCTACTATTTGGTTCTGAACGCTAGTAGCTGGTACTGTGAGGTCTTGGTCTGTCCTTGCTTAGGGAGGAATGGCTCCATTTATTTGACATTGTTATAGCTCTAGCTATGTAATTCAGAGATTGCACATGTTCAGAACCAGCCATACTTGTATATGACATGTTTAATATATGTTCTTAATTCAGATTTTCTTGCTACATGCGGCAGTGAGATGGGACCAATGACACGCACGGACGAGGTTGTTGGAGGGTGCTGCACGCCGACGAGGGTGTACGGGCACTGCTGGCTTTGCGTGCCCGGCTTTGCTTGAATGGACGTCCATCCGTGGACGACCTCGCCCCGGCATGCATCACCATTGAGCATGGTGTCCAGTCCAGGTAATCTCACCCTCTCCAGCCCTGCCTGCTGTTTACTTATGTTTGCTTGCTACTGGTTTAGGCTTAGTGGTGGTATGACTGTCAAGTAATCACTCATTAGCAATTAGTAAGAACCGTAGGTGATGCTGATCGTGTTTCTTCTTTTTTAATCTGGCTTGTTGCATCTGCTCATCTGGCTGGTTTGTTGACTTAGTGAGATGTCAACCTTGGACCAGATTTGTATGTAACGTCCTGGAGCTTGAGTTGTTATATGTTGAGAGGCTTCTATTATTGCTTTAATGTGGCTGCACTTGTTGGAACTGGCCTGGTTGCATTCGAACCCTAATGATCTCCTTTATGTTTTTGTATTTCAGGTAAAGGAGGTATGCTGGGTCAATTTTGACCAGTGGGTGGCAGCGGTGGTCTTTTTTTGCTCTCTATGGTTGAGGTGAGCTGGTGCTTCTCCCTTGTCTCCTCTGCATGTTATGTGAAGTCATGGGTTAAGGACGGTCCATCTATGCTTGTTTAGTTGATCAGTTAGTATCCATACATACATGCCTAATTTTGCATGTATTCTCAAATCTGGTGGTGTTGCTCAGGGAAGCATTCTAGTTTTGCATCTATGTTGAAATCTGGTGGTGTAGTGCTGTTGCTGTCAGTTATTGCTTGTGTTTCAGTTAGTATCCATACATACATGCCTAATTTTGCATGTATTCTCAAATCTGGTGGTGTTGCTCAGGGAAGCATTCTAGTTTTGCATCTATGTTGAAATCTGGTGGTGTAGTGCTGTTGCTGTCAGTTATTGCTTGTGTCTTTAAGAAACTAGTGGTCTTTTTTCTTTGATTTTGATTTGCCACTTGGAGCATTTTTTGGTTTGACATGGATGCAGTTGCAGGACATAAATATCCAGCTCTAGCTAGCTAGGACGATATGGTGCTTAGAACAGAAGCAGCTTCAGCAATATTCTAATTGTTTGATGTTTGCAAGTGGAGTTCCCTGAAACTTGAGTACTTATGCAATGGACAAATACTTGCATGCCATACAAGTATACAACATCTAAATTAACATTGTAAGACATACCTATTTGTCTCAAAATGCCTTAGGCATTCCAGAATTATGTTCCTAGGTATGAATGGAGTTTTCTCCTCATCATAAAAGTTCATGCCAAGAAAGTTCCCATCAAAATCAACTAGTGGTCCTCCAATCCCCGCCTAACACAAAAAACAAGTGACATTGGACAATGATTATATTGGAGAAGATGGCAATTATAATGCCTTGTGTATATAGGTCTGTAGAGACAGCGACATATTAAGGCACTCTCTTCCAAAAAACAAAACAGATTAAGGCAACCAGACCCTGATGCCCCTATTTATTTCTGCCAAGTAATAAAGTAAGAGAATCAACCGTGTACCTTCGTAATTATACATGTGGAGGTCAAAAGCTCTGTGCAATCAAAAGTGCTCGGTTCGTCACTCAACATTCCACTTGTGGCCGTTAATGAGCCACCTGCAAAGATGCGTCCTACAGATACCACCTTACAACAGGGCTCAAACTGTATGTTATGATAGAGCTTTGCTGTATGAAGATCAGCTAGTAGTCTGTATGTATATATGCAATGATTCTCTCCTTGTACTTGATCTGTGATGGCGTGGCCATCAAGCCATGGTTGTTTTGCATGTATGTTCAGCTTTTGTGATCTGCTACTTATTGGCTGTTCTCTGAATTGCAGCATCTAACTAGAACATTCAGAGAAATTGTTGGTGAGATGCATGCGTTGTTAATTTTGTAGAATGAATATTGACAGGGTAAATTGTTGGTAGAGTAATCATAGTGCTAGGTGGTTCCCTATCCTAGTCTATCGTTCCATATTCTGCTTTTACTAGTTTATTAGTTGGTCCTCCAGCCACCGTATAAACTGAAGGAGGTCTAGTTAATTGACAGTGTGAAGTTATGGTTTCTTTTTGTTGTTGCTGCCATGTGGTTCAAACTTTACTTTCGTATAATAAGTAACATGCTTGTGGTTCACAGCTTGCTGTCTGGAAAGATGACATCTTTTGTTGTTGCGGTTCGACGGGCAGAAATATCAAGCAGTGGGAGGAGATGAGCTGCTCGCCGGTGAGTGGCGACCACAGTGGCGCTCTTGCCAGCGCGGACGTTGGATGGCGACCAACACCGCTGCCACGCCTTGCACCCTCCAACTAGGGCCTGGCGGCCGTCGGGACCGAGAGCTGAGAGGCGTGCGAGCATCCCTCCCCGACCTAACTGATGACCCATGGCGGCCGCTGCTGCTACATTTCTTCATCGAGCTGGTTCTTCCATTGGGAGGTATAAATCCCTCATTTCAAGTGTTATTTTGGCATGGCACCTAATGAATCGTATCCTGATGTAGTAATACAACAGACCACAAATATTGATTCACCATGTTTTGTCAGGATTAGTTAATCATATCCTGATACAACCAGCTGGTCATCGTTTTGTTGATTCACCATGTTTAAGGCGTAGTAGTAAAGCTGCCATGTTCAATCTTCTCTGAGTAACTATGGCCGTAAATACAATATTCCTTTGTAAATATTTTTGAACAGTAATTTCTCTAGTGTTTGCATGTTAAATCTTACTAAATGTTCCAACTTGTATTCGAATTTAGCATTTTTTATATGTTGTGGCACTGAACTACCAAGACCTATTCAGTGTTCACATTTCAAAGCTTCGGTCTTAAAACACTCAAACCTGAAATTCTTGACACTGTTTAATCATGAAACAGAAAAACCACTGATGTATTTCATAGTTCTGGTATGAATTTCAGTTTCCTAAAACTAGTTAATCTTTAATCCGAAAGTAATGCATCTGGGAGAAACAATTATAAGTGTGTGACTGCTACTGTGAACTGTTTGTTTCAGGTTAGTTCACCAGATGTTTTACCTCGGTGTTGGAACTAAACAAAGCTCACACATTGTTTTTATGCTTTTTGCGATGACTTGTCTGTTCTGCTCCCTTGACATCCTTCATTTAAGAAAACTGATATCATGAGAAAGTATATGTAGACTTGTAGAGTAATCCTAATGCTAAGTGGTTCGCTATCCTTAGTCAAATTTTGCTCTTGTCTGCTTTTACAAGTTTAGTTGGTCCTCCATCCAAGGTATGAACTGAAAGAGGCACGTGTGAGGTTATGGTCTTAGGGATACTCTATGTTGCTGGCATGTGGTTGAAACCTTACTTTTGAATGATATACATGCTTGTGTTTCATAGCTAGCTATTTGTAAGGATGGTTTCTTCTTTTTGGTTGCAGTTCGACGAGCAGAATTATCAAGCAGTGGGAGGAGCTGGGCAGCTCGCCGGCGAGTGGCGACCACAGCGGTACTCTTGCTGGTCCGGACGCCGGATAGCAACCAGCACAGCTGCCACGACATGTGCACTCCCGCTGAGGCCTCCCTGCCGCCGGACCGAGAGCCGAGAGGCGTGCTGGCACCCCTGCCCTGACCTAGCTGATGACCTCCTGCTGCTGCTGCTGGTACTTCCATCGAGAGGTATAAATCTCTCATTTCAAGTCTCGTTTTGCGTGTTTCAAGTGTTGTATGGGCAAAGCACCTAATGAATTGTATGGATGAGTAACACAACAGCCAGAACAATCGATTCACCATGTTCTGATTGGAGTAGTTGATCATATGTTTGGGTGTTTCAGGTGTTGTATTGCATCTAGCTGGGCGCCGTTTTGCTTATTCACTATGTTTAAGTACTAGTAGTTCTAGGCTATTCTCTCTCACCTCCTACTCGCACTACTAGCTACTACTAGTCTACTTCCATCCCTTTTTTTCTTTTGCAGATGATATGCTAATTGATAGCGATGGTATAATTTCTAGGCTTTGGCTGTAACACAGAATGAGTACTGCTTTGTTTCCTTCTCCGTGATGTTTAGAATTAGGAGGGGTTTGATTTAATTGCTAGCTGGTATCCCGATCTTAGTGTTATAATTGTTTTTGCGGGTGTATCGCAATGCTGATGGTGACGTTTGGAGTTTTCCATTGGTAGTAACTTTCTCTGACCTGGTATTTTGGTCAAATTATTATGCTCTTGTGTATGTGTTGTGTGATGGTGAACTTGTTAATCTTGCGCACTTGACCTGTTAATATCTCTGCATGCCCATGTCATGCCTAAGTCTCATTTCTGTGTTTAAATGATTATCCTTGGATGTGCAGTGCGTTGTGTAAATACCAATCTTGAATTCTGTACATGAATAATTTCCAATATTAGTTTTTTTGATGGTGTATTTGTTGTGGCAGATTATGTAGTAGTGTTGATGTACAAACATCTTTGCTCGGTACTCATGACGCAACCGTGGCAGCGGTGGCGTCTTCTTCCTCTCCTGGATTTAAGTAAGTTCTCGGGTTTCTATTGTTTTCCTAAGTGCTCTGTGATATTTTCCTGAATCAAGTTTGAGCGCATGATATATTCTTCTTGGCCGGCCTCATCTCGGAGTGTTAATATTTTACACCGTCGGCTGTTTAGAGTTGAGACTAGAACCGCTCTGGCCGGTGGTCTCCTAGATTTTGTATGTCCGGCATGGCCTTTCTATTTGATATGCTCTTAGTTACTTTTAACTATTCTGGAATCTTGTCGACGAAGTTCAAGTTTTTCTCGTAGATTGCATGAGTGTGCTTCTGTGTGTCTTGAGCATATGAGTTTTCCTGAGCTGAAAAGCCTTTCGCTGGAGGTTAGCTCTAGTGTTGTTTTCGAGAGTTGTTTGTGGATGTTGCAAGTGTGGTTGTTAGTGAGGTGGAAGACGTCTTAATAGCTGATGAGTGTGTTCCTTTGTTGCGGTCATGTGACCTCATCTTGCTGCTGAGATGGTTTCTACATTTTGTGTTGATCGTGAGTATCTCATAGCCAATTTCCATGTATTTTTTATTTCCGTGTCCTGTTGCAGTTTATGTTTGCATAAGCATTGGTTGAAGATCTGGGGCGCTGGCCCCAGAGCTGGAGAGGCGGGTGCTCGGGGGCCTCCCCCGGCCGATGTTCCTCAGTGAGTAGAAGATCCATCTCTACGGGGATGGTGGTGGTTGCGGCTCATCAACGCCTCAGGGCAAGGAGTTCCTCCGTTCTCCGGGGTGGTGCCGGCGGCTGGGGCCTGCTTCGTCGTCGACGGTGGAGGACGGCCGCGTTCGGTGTCGCCGAGGTTGAAGTTGGTTTGGTGCTGCAGTGTCTCTCTCTGTTTTTCCTCTGTTCTTCGCTTTCCTTCGCGTGTGCGTGTTTGTTCTTGTTCCTGGATGTAATCTTGTTAGTATGAATCAAGTATGCACATTATCAAAAAAAAAAATACAAATACTAGCCCGTTGTCGCCAGAGCCGCGTGCGTCCGCGTGACTTGTGACTTTGGACTTGGCGTAGGCGAGGCCGAGGCGAGGAAAAGGCGTCATCCTAACGAGCAGTCTTACATCGTCGATTTAGTCACCAATCGGCCGGCGGCGAGACACGCTTCTTCCTATCCGGGATAGGCACCCTGACGAGCAGTGGTTTTCGTCATTGATTTGATCGCGGCCGGCCGGCCGGCAGTGAGCGCTACTTCAGATTCAGCAGGTACACGCATGTGCTGAGGCCCACTGTTTATGTTAATTGATTCCTTCTTTTTCAAGTACTGCTACTGCCTACCGAATGGACGTTTCTTCCTTCTTTTTCAACTCTGGACAGCGGTGCTTGGAACTTGGAAGGGCTGCTGCGGCACATCATCAACATGCAACAATGGCCGGGCATCGTAGAGTCTGATAGATTCAGAGTTATTCAAAACTGCTTCATCCCCGGTGCCTGACCGCGCAACGATTCGAGAACTTCTGCGAACTCAACCGAACATTGAGCTATACAAAGTTGATCGTGAGATGTCTGAGGAAGTTTTTTTTTAAAGATGATGTCCCACGAAGTTAGGATAGCGTGATTCTAGTGGTGTGACTGTGCTATTTGGTACAGCGCCAGCCCTGATAACTGATGATTCTAATAACGTTGTTTCCTAAGAAAGAAAGCTCACTGATTCCATAAAAAAAGGGGGCTTCCGGTGTTTCATATACAAGATAAAAAAGAACGGACTGTCATATCTTATGTTTGGTTTCATAATTCACAAATTATTAGTATATAATTCAACAACCGATGGCATGTACTTTAGTATAATTACTACCCTGTGAGTACTACGATTTGATCAAGAACAATTCACAGATTATTAGTATATAATTCAAAAATCGATGGCATGTACACTAGTAATACTACTCTGTGAGTACTACGATTTGATCAAGAACAATCACATACTATCAGCGGCCCATGATTAGCAGACATAACACACAGCTATGCACGTGGAGCTCCTGATATTCAGATCGACGCCATTTTTAGTCCCCGAAGGTATCCATGAAACATACATATATCTACTGTTCAGATGTAGTTGAAACTGCAGCATAATCGTAGTCAACATTTACAGTGTTGCCATCTCCAGAACGGTGTTCCCTCATGCTAACCCAACTGATCTTCCAGGTCTGTAGTAATCTTACTCTGCATATAGCACAAACAAAAGAACCTTATTACTCACACAGGTACAAACATGTGAGGCTTTGTACATCACATAGTACGTACTATACTTCTATTAAGAAGACGGCTGTGAGCAATCAGGTTTGAATGCGCAGGATTCAGAACTACACATGATGAATGTAACCACCGATTTGTGGAAGTTGCTACGAACTAACAGTGCACTATTAATGAAAATAAAACAATCATCGTGCCAAATGCACAACTTTACAGTCCAGTCCAGGCCCAAGACGTAAAAAATCACAGATAAAAATTGCATCTGTGATTCAAGCATAATTAAAATGTAAATAAGGTTGTTTCTTGTTCCGATATGTTTTACTAGCTATCAAGGATGGAGCCAAGAGGGGCAGTGAACTCACCTTAGGTACGTCTTTTTTTAAGATACTTTAGTTCCCATCCCCAGGATATATCACTGGGTTCTCCGTCTTTTGATTCCTTTCAGATACATTAGTTCCCATCCAGGTGCATACGTCACAAGGGTTTCCATCTTCGATTTCCTTTTCAATTGGTAAGTCAAATACATTATAATAATGCACAATAAAGGGGGCATACCATAAAATGCAAGAAAGGGAAGCAAGCATATAGTGCGTATATTGGAAAAAAAGGTGATATTTAGAGGTTGCACGTGGATGCAGTAAATGTAATATACATATCTACAAAGTTTAACTCAAAAATTCCATCTTATTATGTGGCTAAGCAAAAATATCGAATTTGTGGATTGAAAATTTAAAAAAAAATCAAAATACTCTATGTATCTATATATCTTTTTGTGTAGATCACGGATGATGTATTTTGTTGAAACTTGGTTCGTACACACTATAAATTTATATGTATCTATATCTTTTTTCATTTTTTTAAAGGGTTTAGGAGCCCGTGCACCAAAAGAACTTCTCGATCAAGCATACCAATATGGTACAAACTATGTCAAACCTTACTTCATGAAAATGCACAACCTTGAGACTTACAATGACCAATAAGAATATACAGCAATACTGGTTACTTCGTTCACAATTGATACTTGGTTACTTGACTATAACAACCTATACTAACAGCTGCGCTGCATGTTTGGAGTCTAAAAAAATCATAATTGAATTCCATACATGGACTGTACAACAAGTTGAATAATAATGATGTCATGATTCAGTTGATCGATTAGCATAACAAACACTTAATCGTTCTAGTTAATGCCATAAGGATTCATCAATTTTTAATAAGTTTGTTTATCCAGTGTATATTCTTTGCCGCAAAAAACAACAAAGAAGTATATACTACCAAATGGCTAGCTATACCTGGTATCAAGTCGAGAAGAAAAGATCCCGGGCCAATCCACTTCCAAGGGCACGACCCCGGACACGCCATCGAACTTCAGCACTGGCACCCCCGCACGACGACGTCAGAGTAGGGAACCAGAACCGTCAGCCTCCAACCACAAACTCATCACAAGGTACACCATCTTCCAGCTGTCACCAGTGCAGACCACCGTCTGCACGTACTCCTGGATGAATCCTCTCTGCTCCACCATGGCGTCGGAGACAACGCCGCAGCAACGAGGCGAGGCGGTGGAGCCTACTGTCACGATGGTGGCGACACGCCGTCGTGCGGCGCTCGACCGTGGGACTGGTACGTCTCGACTTGCGCCTACCCCTACTCCTCCCCCTCCCTCTCTTCCTTCTGGCTCCCGATTCTCGGTTCTCAACACTGTTCCGCTAGGTCATCTTGCTCAGGTTGCGGGGGACTGTGACATTATTTTCCGTGGAGAGCGAGGGCCTCGCCTTGAGCAGATTGAGGCCATCAAGGCTAAGGAGGTCTATGAGGGGGCCCTAGCGGCAGCTCGTGCTCAGGCCGAGCATGAGCGGCAGGGGCCCCCGGCTCCCGCTGGACCTGTGCAGGAGGCACAAGGGTCCGGCAGTGGAGCCCCTTCTAAGCCTGATGGTGCCACAGTTGCCGTGCCTGCTTCCCAGCCTGGGAAGAAGCGCGGGAGGCCCCCTAAAGCAGCGTCCCGGCCCTCGACCTCTGGTGGGCCCAATCAGTCCCCCCTAAGGGGACCAACCCCGACATTGTTTCTCAATGAATGTCCTCACATTCATTTGGAACATGAGGGGGTTTGGGCAGGAGGGCCGCCGCCGCCAGTTGATCAATTATCTTAGAGACGAAGATGTGGACATTGTGGGATTGCAAGAGACGATGCGACAGATTTCTGATCTCAGAGTTGGAGAGCCTTAGTCGCCACAAGTTCTTGTGGCATTAGCTCCCGTCGACGGGACACTCGGGGTGTATCCTCCTTGGTGCCAAGGAGGATACCTTTCAGGTTGAGGATATGGATCGCGGGGAGTTCTTTGTGAGCATGTCGTCAAACATAGATGGTCTAACCTTCGCTGGGAGGTTATTATTGTCTATGGCCCCGCGGATCACCGGAGGTCTGCAGAGTTCTTAGCTGAGCTCAGGGCGAAGGTGGAGCGATGCCCCATCCCTGTGGTGGTGGCGGGTGATTTTAACCTTATTCGCTCCCCTGACAAGAGCTCAGATAATGTGGACCTTCCGAGGTTGCGCATGTTCAACGATTGGATTGCTGATCTTGTGCTACAAAAGATTACACGAGTTGGGGCGGTATACATGGTCCAACAACCAGGCAGACCGATCCGTAGTGTGCTTGATCGGGTTTTAGTTCGGTAGAATGGGAAGTGTCCTTTCCCTTATGCTCGCTTCGTGCGGTCACTAGGATTGGCTCGGACCATTCCCCCTACTCCTCTCCAGGGGGGCCACGCCGAGGCTGAACCGCTTCCATTTTGAGGAGTTCTGGCTTGGGCAGCCGGGCTTTGTGGAAGCGGTTCGACTGAAGTGGGACTCCGCGGTCGTGTCTCCTACCCGTGCTTATAATGCGGTTGACATTTGGCATCACTGTGCTAAAGTCGTGCGGCAATTTATGCGGGGTGGGGAGCGAACTTAGGCGCAGAGGTGCGGAAGAATAAGGCGGATATCCTTGGCCAGATTCAGACGCTTGACGTGGCGGCTGACTCGGTAGGCCTGACTGCTGATGAGTGGCTTCAGCGGTATGCCTTGGAGACCTCCCTAATGGAGATCTACAAAGGCGAGGAGATATTTTGGCGACAACGTAGTCGCCAGAACTGGATTCTCCGTGGGGATGCTAATACCGCGTACTTCCATGCGATTGCTAACGGGCGTCGTCGGAGATGCTCTATCCCGTGCCTATGGGTGGATGGCCTCCTATTAGAGGAGGCCCAGGATCTCTCCAATCACATATACTCCTTCTATAAGGAGTTATTTACGGAGGGACCCCGCACGGGGGTTGCATTGGCCGCGGACTTCTGGCCCTTAGGGGCCTTAGTCTCGGATGACGAGAATGTGGAGCTTACGCTCCCATTTACCCCTGGAGGTTCGTCGGGCTATTATGGGGATGAAGGCCAACTCGGCCCCGGGTCCGGATGGCCTTCATGTCTCCTTCTTCCAGAAATTCTGGGAGACTATTGAGGCGGTGATTATGCCATTGTTCCAGGAGCTCTATACTGGGACCCTGGTTATGTCTCGCCTCAACTTTGGGGTTATTACCTTGATCCCCAAAGTTGTAGGGGCCACGGAGATACGTCAGTTTAGACCAATCACGGTGATCAACGTCATCCAGTGACTGCTTGCTAAAGTGTGTGCATCACACTTGGCGCCAGTTGTGGAGCGACTCGCACACCCACATCAGTTCGCCTTTCTCAAGGGACGATTTATCCATGACGGAGTTCTGGCACTTCATGAGATTGTTCATGAAGTCAAGGTTAGACATCTTAAGGGTGTCTTCCTTAAGCTAGATTTCCAGAAGGCATATGATCGTTTGGACTGGGCCTTTCTCCGCCAGGTCCTCGAACGTCGTGGGTTTGATGATCGCTTCATATGCTGGATTATGCAGATTGTCATGTCTGGGAACACGGCGATAAACATTAACGGGGACATTGGTGCCTACTTTAGGTCTTCGCGTGGGGTGAGACAAGGGGATCCGATCTCTCCCCTTCTCTTTGACCTTGCCGTTGACGCCCTGGCGGCTATCTTGGATAAAGCCAAGACGGCCGGCCACATCTCTGGTGTGGTTGGGCACCTTGTTCCTGGAGGTGGAGTCTCCCACCTCCAGTATGCGGATGACACCATGATCATGGTGGAGGGGTCGGATCTTGACATTGTTAATCTCAAGTTCCTTCTCCTCTGCTTTGAGGCCATGTCAGGCCTCAAGATTAACTTCGACAAGAGCGAAGTCATGATCATGGGGTATTCCCTTGAGGAGCAACAGAGGATAGCGGACAAACTAAATTGCAAGTTGTCCTCCTTCCCTGTGACTACCTTGGGATGCCTATTAGTGACTCGAGGATCCTTATTAAGGATCTAGAGCCGGTTACCCAGCGTGTCATAGGCAAGGCGGAGCCTTGGCAGGGGCGTTTTACCTCCAAGGGGAGCAAAACAGTCCTGATAGACGCTGTCTGTCTAGCTTGCCTATGTACATGATGGGAGTCTACACTTTCCCAGAAGGCATGCATGTCACGTTTGACAGGGAACTTTCGCGCTTCTTCTGGCAGGCGGCTAGTGGACGCCAGAAGTACCACATGGTCAAATGGGCGGATGTGTGCGCCCCCAAGGACATGGGGGGCATAGGTATCTTATCGTCCCGTAAGATGAACGTCGCGCTCATGCTTCGATGGGTTTGGCGGATACTTAGAGAGGAGGGGGGCTATGGCTGCAACTTATCAAAGCGAAATACTTGCAGGGCCGCCCCCTTCTTTCTTGTGACCGCCGGGATGGATCTCAATTTTTGCGATCCATCCAAACCATCAAGCATGAGATTAGGAAGGGTGCCCGCTTCTCCGTTGGTAATGGAGAAGGCACCCTTTTTGGCTGGACCCGTGGCTTGATGAAAGCCCGTTACAGCATAGGTTCCCGTCGCTGTTTGCGATTTGTGCGGACCCGCTGCAGCAGGTGGGCTCGGCAATGCACGATGGGACTTGGAACATCTCGTTCCGACGAACATTTGGTATTGCCGAGGCCACAGCCTGGGCGGAGTTACGGAGTCTACTTCCGGAGGTGCTGCCTGGTGGCCAAGACCTTGTGTCTTGGCACCTGGCGCCTTATGGAACTTTCTCCGTGAAGTCGGCATATCGGAGTCTCTTCTCTAACCCAATTAGAGCTTGGCGTCTCCGATGTGGAAGGCCCCCTACCCTTAAAGTTAAAAATCTTCGTGTGGCAGCTTCTTAGGGACCGCCTCCCTTCAGGGGTGGCAGCTTCTTAGGGACCGCCTCCCTTCAGGGGTGGCAGCTTCTTAGCGACAGGGACCGGGGGATGGCCTATGCCCCTTGTGTGGGATCCCTGAGACGGGAATCCACATACTATTCACCTGTCCCGCTGCCAGGTTCCTCTGGAACTTCGTCCATGAGGCGCTTGGGCCTGCTTGGCAGGCCTCAGACCTTGGCGTGTTACTAGAGGTCCAGGCAAACCTTACCGGAGGGGGTCGACGCCTCTTCTGGTTGGTGTTTGCCGCGCTGACTTGGACTCTTTGGACGATTCGCAATAAGATGGTCATTGAGCGGATCTTTCTTCGCCGTGCTTCTGACTCGATGTTTAAATTTCTAGATTTCTTGCAGCAGTGGCACCCGCTGTCTAGGCAGCGCGACAGGGGGCGGCTGGATGACATGATCGATAGACTTGTGGAGACCGCGCGGCGTATCTCTTCTACTTCTTCCAGCTAGCGCCGGAGGGGCTCGCCTTTTGTTCTTCCCCCCCCCCCCCCCCCCTCTCTTCGCTGTAGCCCTTCCCCCCCCCCCCCCCCCCCCCCCCTCCCCTAACTTTTCTCCCTTGCTTCTTGCTCTTGGGCTTACTTGTGCTGCTGCCCCAGCAAACTGTTCTAGTTCTTTGTGCTTGTAACTGTGTATGTACTTGCTTGGCATGTTGCTTTATTTATAAAGCGGGGCGAAAGTCTGTTTCGAGAAAATGGAAAACAAATCAAAATACTCTATCTATCTATATATATTTTTGTATAGATCATGAATGATGTATTCTGTTGAAACTTGGTTCGTACACACTATAAATTTATATGTATCTATATTTTTTCATTTTTTAAAGGGTTTAGAAGCCCGTGCACCAAAAGGACTTTCGAGCAAGCATACCAATATGGTACAAACTATGTCAAACCTTACTTCATGAAAATGCACAACTTGGAGAGAATACAATGACCAATAAGAATATACAGCAATACTGGTTACTTCGTTCACAATTGATACTTGGTTACTTGACTATAACAACCTAGTAACAGCTGCGCTGCATGTTTGAAGTCTAAAAAAATCATAATTGAATTCCATACATGGACTGTACAACAAGTTGAATATATAATAATGATATCGTGATTCAGTTGATCGATTAACATAACAAACACTTAATCGTTCTAGTTAATGCCATAGGGATTCATCAATTCTTAATAAGTTTATTTATCCAGTGTATATTCTTTGCAGCAAAAAACAACAAAGAAGTATTATACCAAATGGCTAGGTATACCTGGTGTCAAGTCGAGAAGAAAAGATCCCGGGCCAATCCACTTCCAAGGGCACGGTCTCCCTAGGGATGATGCGGCCGCTGCGAGGCCAATCAGTCACCTCCTCCATCATCCCGGTTCGTAGGTCAGCAGTGTACATGGCTTGGATGGTGTCGTTGATGAGTAATGTGCCGCACTTCTCACCCAAGGCACGTAGCTCTCTTATTTCATTCTCCCTGTTCCTGAGTTCTGTAAGCTCGGCGGTTCTTATGCATACCCATTCTGAACCCCCATCCTTACTTGGTTGTTCGTCTTTCTGCTCCCAGATCTCCAGTTTGGTCCCTGTGTTTTGCATGCAAAGCAGTGATAGGACCCCGTTGGCGGCTAGAGTGAGGCACGGTTGATTGTGAAGGTCGCAATTTACTTGGAACGGGAGCTTCACCAATGAGATGTGACCAGTCCCCATGTTTATGTTAAGGACACTAAGATAAGGTCGTCCCCAATAGCGAAATAGCCAATGCGCCGTACCACGCCGCATGACGGCCCGGCTGGATTATCCGTGTTTGTACGGTTGCACTGCACCATGTAAGCACTTGGTATGCACACTCCAGCTTTCTTCCCCGGACGAGTACGTGTGGAGACTACATTGCATGCCATCTTTATCATAGGTGCTGACAATCAGGGGTTTGGATTTCGGCCCGAAATTCCGAATTCCGGCCGAAATCCGGCCATTTCGGTCAGGACCGGTAATAGTATGTACCGGACGAAATCTTATAAATTTTGGGTAATTTTGGTTGAATAAATTCAAAAATTGAAGATAAGTTAAAATTTGCTAAAAAAATTCAATTTTAAATCAATTTTCGATTGGTTTTCCTTCTAAGTTTCAAATTTTATTTCTTCCATTTCGTCCGAAATTTCACCGAAATTACCGAAATTCCCGAATTTCGGCAATTTCGCTCTGGGCCGGTAAATTTGACAAACCGAAATCCAAATCCTTGCTGACAATTACCACCTTGAAGAAGGATGAGTTGCTCGGGGGCACCTCATCGTCATTAGAGCGACAGTCCGTAGCGGTTGAAATGGCATAGCCGTTCCACTTGCACTCATCAAGAAAGACGGGGCCGAACTTGAGAGTAGGGAGCATGTGGCAGGTGCCCGTGAGCAAGTTGCATACCGCCATGTCGAGGACGATCGGGTTCGGGTAGCCGCGCGAGGCTTTCGTATTGAGGCGCACGAGGAGGAGGCCGTGGCGCGAGACGAGAGGCACCGCGCCGTCGAAGACGCCCACGGGAGCGGCAGCGGTCATGAAGGATTCGAGGTCACGGCGGCGAGGAATCTGCAGAGCCGATCGCGGCGTTGGGGTAAAGCACGGTGTTGGGGCATCCCGCCAGGTATATGGCGGGGTGAAGAAGCCGACCAAGGAGGAGGACACGTCCTGATCCGGCCAGCAGCGTCGAAGGAAGGCTGGCTCGGCGACGAGGTCTCGCCAATGCATGCATGCCGTGGCACAGCGGAAGAGCGCGACCGGAACGACGTCCTTTACGCGGAAGAGGATCTCGAGAAGGACATCGTCCGGGAGCGACACTGCCTCCTCCTCCATGGATCGATCTATTCTAGTAGCGAGTACTAGGCGATTCGGTTGGAGGCGCTGCTGATGTGTTAGATTTGGAACAAACTTTTCTTAGACCCAGATTCAGCAAATCATATACGTTTCAACGTTTGTCGGTTAGAGGCGTACGTTGGTAAGCAGGCTCTCCGTTTTTCTTTTTTTAATTAACAAACCATGCAACCCTCTTTATTACTCAATCAAGGTTTACGGACACGTCTTATATATCTCCAATTTCGCTCTTTTTTTTTTTGATAACAATTTCGCTCTTTATTACTCAATCAAGGTTTACAGACACGTCTTATATATCTCTAATTTCGGTGGCGCTCTGTTGGTTAATTAGATGGCCGCCGCCTCTTCTTCCATCGAAGGTGATTAATCAGGTTTCCAAATTCCAAACGTGTACGCGTATTCTGTACTAGTTGCAGACCTGATTTGCTACTTAACGTATGCTAGCAAGCTGAGGTATGTAAAGCTGCTAATCGGCGATGCAGCCGTGTCGAGCTCTGGTGAATAGGTGATCTGTCTGTCTACCGTTCCTTTGGTGGTCGCTTCGGTGGTGTCAAAGGAGTGAGATAGGCGCTGGTTTTGTGCATAGGCTTATCCTATCCTTTCAGTTTTGTAACATCGGTATGTACGTGCCTTATAACTTGATATTTATTTATAAATGAGACACGTATTACCATGAAAACAAAAACCGGACATGGTCGACGAACGTACGACTGATTGACGCTTATTTGGTTGAGACTAGATAGTTGGGAACTCAGATATGCATACAACTTTGTCCTCCACATCATCCAGCAACACTAGAAAATTTGTATGCTTCAAATAATTTGAATTGGCTAGTTGATGCAACTCTTACAACGACATAGTATCCGGCCCAGTCCAACTTCAAGATATAAGCCAAATAATACTGCATATGTCTCACCGTGCCAACTTGAATAGGTAGGATATGGCTAAAGACAGCATAGTGGTTGCCCAACCAGGCACTATGAGCACGGAACAAAAGATGGTTACGGAACTGTTCAGGGACATGAATGGCAAAAATTTACGAAAACTTTGATGATAACAGTATGAATGAGAAGATGAATCTGTACAATTGACGACTTTTCACATATACCTAAACCCGTAGAGCCCAAATTTCCTCCATTCGCTCCGGTGGAAGATTCTTGGCCTTATCCTTGAAATACTCATAGGCGACCCACCAACCATCCAGATTTGTTCCACAAAACGTTGTGCCACCTACGCCGACGGCACAGATGGCTCTAGGCAAGCCTTGACATGCCGAAACCATCTGCTTGCGGAATCAGGTAAGTTAGTACAAGGATAATGTTTTGTAAATTACAAGTCCAGATGAATAGGTATTATAGAAATATAGATTACCTCTTTTGCCATTTTGTAAACTTCGACATTAGCTTCGGTGATTTTAACTTTCGACATGTACTTGAAAAGGTTCCAGGCATCTTCATCCCCTAAGCCCTTCATCTCAATAGTGTTGGCCTCGGTGCACCCCATGTGACTACACACAGCCTGGCTCCTCGATGTCATGATCAACTTTTGCCTACGCCCAAGCGGCATCGGCAAACCGTAGGACTCCAAATCTAGGTGTTTGTCTTCCACATCATCCAACAACACTAGAAAACTTTTATGCTTCAAATAATTGGAGATGATTTTGGCTCGCTCATGTTCCTCTAACAACGACATAGTATCCCAGTCCAACTTTAAGATACAAGCCAAATAGTATTGTGTATCTTCCACGATGCCAACTTGTATAGGTAAAACATGGTGAAAGAGACCATCACCGGCATAGCAGTTAATCATGAGTGTAAGAAACGACGTCTTACCCACACCTGAAGTGCCCCA
Source organism: Poa pratensis (assembly GCA_947311845.1). NCBI lineage: Eukaryota > Viridiplantae > Streptophyta > Magnoliopsida > Poales > Poaceae > Poa > Poa pratensis. The sequence continues at coordinate 56,271,315 of CAMZMU010000056.1, forward strand.
TAATCCCAGGACCGAATCATGTGACCGCTCACTCTCTAGGAAATCATGCGCCTTGTCCTTGTAGATTTCCATCCCCCAAAGTCCAAGTTGTTGCGGGACAAACTCCCGAGCATAATTTGGCGCTTCGGGACAAGTCACCAAACGAGCACCGAATTCCCACATAAAAATAATGATTTCAATCATAGTGGCAGTACCCTGATTCAGAGCATCAACACGGTCAATAGGTCACAACATGGAGAAACACGGTAATCTAAAAAAAATATTCATTGCACGAATATCAACCGTCGAAGTTTTAACTTGCAAACAAATTAACTACAACAACATAATAGCAACCCAGCTAATATTTTTGTTTTATGGGTTTCCAAATATATTTTACTTTGATGATTTTGCTTTTATTTTTGCTTATATGACATCTCTTTGGTGACCACGCCCGACTGAACACTGAAGAAAGCATACAGAATGGAGAAGGGCGCAAGGAAGTAAAGTTATTACTGCATAGTTACCTCAATTAGAAAAAAGGCCGCATAATCTGTCAAGTACTGCACGAACTGTTGCAGGAGATGATAAGTGGTAATCATGTGACTGAAACAAAGAAAATTGTCGGATCAGCTGAGTTTCATGTAATGATCAGTATCATATACTCTAATATGCTCGTATCCTCTAAGACATCAATCAACACTTACGTGAGAGGTAGGATCAGGTATTCGGCGGCTGACATATATCGTGAACCAGCTACAGAGATTCCTGCCTGCGAGGGGGCCTCCTCCTGAAATTACACAGTATTTGCAATAACTGAGATTATATATATGACCCTGGACTACTTCGTGTATGTATATATAGAGAAAATAACTACTGTAGGGAAGATGTCTTGTTCTACTAGGATTAGAGTTCGTATTGTACACATACACCGTGGGATTCCGAAATTGTAGCCGAGTCGATTTGAGCCGAGCCGACCACTTTTTGCTCGCCGATGCCCCCACGGCTCATGTCCCAGTCCGCCGCTCTAGTTGATCCTTTCGATGTCTGACGAAGTTAGGATAGCGCGATTCTAGTGGTGTGCTATTTGGTACAGCGCCGGCCGGCCTTGATAACCGATGGTTGTAATTGTAACAACGTTGTTTACTACAGTAGTAAGTAAGAAGCTTACGGATTCCATGAAAACGGGTGCTTCCCGTGTTTCTTATACTATCTCCGTTAAAAAATAAATGTCTCAAGTTTGTCTAAAAATGGATGTATTTAAACATGAAACATGTCTAGATACATCCAGTTTTGAGCAAACTTAAGACACTTATTTTGAGACGGAGGAAGTACAAGATAAAAAAAGAAAAGACTGTCCTTCTATCTCAAGCATTGTTCAAGATATTTTCCGATTTATCGCTTATCCGTGTCTGACCGATAAGATAAATCGGTCGATAAATCAACCGATATGCCGATAAAACGGCCGATATGCCGATAAACCGATCAATTTATCCCTTATCTTGGATCAGACCAATAAGTTCCTGATAAGCGATATCCTCAACATTGATCTCAAGTTTGGTTTCATAATTCACAGATTATTAGTAGCATATAATTCAAGAATCGATGGCACGTACTTTCCCCAAGTCAGATTACTGCATCTTTCCCCTGTACAGTACAGTAAATTGTCAATTTGTGAGTACCCCGATTTGATCAAGAACTATCACATACTATCAGCGGCCCAGATTAGCAGACATAGCGCACAGCTATGCACAGTGGAGCTCCTAATATTCAGATCGACAATTTTTATTCCCCGAGAGTATTCATGAAATATACATATATCTACTGTTCAGATGTAGTTGAAACTGCAGCATAATCGTAACCAACGTTTACAGTGTTGTTGCCATCGCTGGAACGTCGCTCTCTCATGCTAACCCAACTGATCTTCCACGTCTGGAGTAAACTTACTCTGGATAACAGAAAAAAAAACATTATTAGTCACGCAGTGTACAGAGATGCTAGGCTTTCTATATTACATAGTGCTACTTAGAAGGCTGAGCAATCAGTTCAACAGAAGTTGAATGCACAGAATTAGGAACTAGACATGATGAATGTAACCAATGATTTGTCAAAGTTGCTATGAACTAACACTGCACTATTGAATTAATGGAAACAAAACACTCAACTGATGCCAAACACATAATTACAGTCCAGGTCTGTTTCGTGCAACTGCAAACAACATTCCAACATAGTACCTATGGTTAAATTGTGTGTTTATTTGATAAGATAGATGGCCTATGAAGTGCAGGCAAGACAAAAACACAAATTTATAAGCAAGTTGTCATGTTCAACTGCATAGATTATTTCATAATGTTCCTTATCGTCAAGCACTGTGTGTATCGTCAAGTGCAGGTATGACATAATAATTCCTCAACGTAAATGAAGGATGCCAGTGTAAGATTAGTTTGCCTGAAGTTCCACTTAACAGGAAACAACAATTTAAGTTACAGGATCAAACTAAAAACAATATTTACAAACGATAATGTGATATACAGAGCAAAAATTCTTTCACATACCTTTCTGGTTCAATTGTCCTTTTTGCTAGCATGAGAGTCAAGAAAACAGGTACCATCGCAGCACAAAGATGCTTCAGGGTGTGGCCACTAACAATCTCATGTGTCCACCTGTAGATAGGTTTGTCCGCAGCCTCTTCTACTTTGGCAAGTAGATAAAATGCTGTAATTATTTTGAGAAATCAGGACCCAGATAATAATAAACCAGATTGAATACCTTACATCGTATTAAGTTATTAGAAGAAATATTTTTGATGCATCATTTCTATAGCAACTTCATCAAAGAAGAACAACCGAATAACAACAAGCACACCTAACAACAATGCATATATTCATTTATATTAATTAGATTGTTGATTGGTCTACAAATTTCTGAAAAACCTCCGGCGAAGGGGGCACCCTCTCGAGCACTCCAGAGAGCCGCGAGCGAGGGCGGGGTAGCAGATCCACGGCGGAGCTCCGTAGAGCCGCACCGACAGAGGAGAAGTCCACCACCACCAAAAGCCACTCCGGCACCACCGCCATCTCCCCAGCGCCGCCGGCTAGCACACCACCACGCACACCTAGCTATGTACATACCTGGATCCGGGGATCCCCCGTCCTCCCGCCGCCGAAGCGGCCGCCGGAGGGCGAGGGACCTGGAAGATCTCCGGTTGCGAGCTGCTGCGTGCGGTATCGCCAAGAAATCGCCCCTTTGACTACTGTAGACGGGAAAGGGGAAGCGGTCCGAGCTCGCTTTCTGTGATAATTCAACCGTCAAAGTTTTAACTTGCAAACAAACTACAACAACATAATAGCAACCCAGCTAATATTTTTGTTTTATGGGTTTCCAAATATATTTTACTTTGATGATTTTGCTTTTATTTTTGCTTATATGACATCTCTTTGGTGACCACGCCCGACTGAACACTGAAGAAAGCATACAGAATGCAGAAGGGGGCAAGGAAGTAAAGTTATTACTGCATAGTTACCTCAATTAGGAAAAAGGTCGCATAATCTGTCAAGTACTGCACGAACTGTCGCAGTAGATGATAAGTCGTAATCATGTGACTGAACAAAGAAAATTGTCGGATCAGCTGAGTTTCATGTGATGATCAGTATCATATACTCTACTATGCTCGTATCCTCTAAGACATCAATCAACACTTACGTGAGAGGTAGGATGAGGTATTCGGCGGCTGACATATATCGTGAACTAGCTTGTTTCTGTGAGATTATATATAGGAGTATATGACCCTGGACTACTTCGTGTATGTATATAGAGAAAATAACTACTGTAGGGAAGATGTCTTGTTCTACTAGGATTAGAGTTCGTATTGTACACATACACCGTGGGATTCCGAAATTGTAGCCGAGTCGATTTGAGCCGAGCCGACCACTTTTTGCTCGCCGATGCCCCCACGGCTCATGTCCCAGTCCGCCGCTCTAGTTGATCCTTTCGATGTCTGACGAAGTTAGGATAGCGCGATTCTAGTGGTGTGCTATTTGGTACAGCGCCGGCCGGCCCTGATAACCGATGGTTGTAACAACGTTGTTTACTACAGTAGTAAGTAAGAAAGCTCACGGATTCCATGAAAACGGGTGCTTCCCGTGTTTCTTATACAAGATAAAAAAAAAAAGACTGTCCTTCTATCTCAAGCATTGTTCAAGATATTTTCCGATTTATCGCTTATCCGTGTCTGATCGATAAGATAAATCTGTCGATAAATCAACCGATATGCCGATAAAACAACCGATATGCCGATAAACCGACCAATTTATCCTTATCTTGGATCAGACCAATAAGTTCCCGATAAGCGATATCCCCAACATTGATCTCAAGTTTGGTTTCATAATTCACAGATTATTAGTAGCATATAATTCAAGAATCGATGGCACGTACTCTCCCCAAGTCAGATTACTGCGTCTTTCCCATGTACAGTACAGAAAATTGTCAATTTGTGAGTACCCCGATTTGATCAAGAACTATCACATACTATCAGCGGCCCAGATTAGCAGACATAGCGCACAGCTATGCACAGTGGAGCTCCTAATATTCAGATCGACAATTTTTATTCCCCGAGTATCCATGAAATATACATATATCTACTGTTCAGATGTAGTTGAAACTGCAGCATAATCGTAACCAACGTTTACAGTGTTGTTGCCATCGCTGGAACGTCGCTCTCTCATGCTAACCCAACTGATCTTCCACATCTGGAGTAAACTTACTCTGGATAACAGAAAAAAAAACATTATTAGTCACGCAGGGTACAGAGATGCTAGGCTTTCTACATTACATAGTGCTACTTAGAAGGCTGAGCAATCAGTTCAACAGAAGTTGAATGCACAGAATTAGGAACTAGACATGATGAATGTAACCAATGATTTGTCAAAGTTGCTATGAACTAACACTGCACTATTGAATTAATGGAAACAAAACACTCAACTGATGCCAAACACACAATTACAGTCCAGGTCTGTTTCGTGCAACTGCAAACAACATTCCAACATAGTACCTATGGTTAAATTGTGTGTTTATTTGATAAGATAGATGGCCTATGAAGTGCAGGCATGACAAAAACACAATTGTATAAGCAAGTTGTCATGTGCAACTGCATAGATTATTTCATAATGTTCCTTATCGTCAAGCACTGTGTGTATCGTCAAGTGCAGGTATGACATAATAATTCCTCAACGTAAATGAACGATGCCAGTGTAAGATTAGTTTGCCTGAAGTTCCACTTAACAGGAAACAACAATTTAAGTTACAGGATCAAACTAAAAACAATATTTACAAACGATAATGTGATATACAGAGCAAAAAATCTTTGACATACCTTTCTGGTTCAATTGTCCTTTTTGCTAGCATGAGAGTCAAGAAAACAGGTACCATCGCAGCACAAAGATGCTTCAGGGTGTGGCCACTAACAATCTCATGTGTCCACCTGTAGATAGGTTTGTCCGCAGCCTCTTCTACTTTGGCAAGTAGATAAAATGCTGTAATTATTTTGAGAAATCAGGACCCAGATAATAATAAGCCAGATTGAATACCTTACATCGTATTAAGTTATTAGAAGAAATATTTTTGATGCATCATTTCTATAGCAACTTCATCAAAGAAGAACAACCGAATAACAACAAGCACACCTAACAACAATGCATATATTCATTTATATTAATTAGATTGTTGATTGTTCTACAAATTTCTGAAAAACAACAGAGATGATTTAGGGAACGGAACCATCTTGCCAAAAGTCAAGAGTATTGAAAAAATAAGAAAGGAAACAGTAAAGCTTCTACTGATTTTTCAATGAATCTCCATGTAACTATGGTTTATACCCAATACGTAAGTTCAGTTTTCAACAAAAAAAATTTATCACGAGTTCTTGTACTGAGAGAAAATAGACAATCAAATAACCAAGTAAATTAACATGAATCACACTGCTTCCCACAACCTGCTGCCCACAATCTCGATCATACTGAGCAAGAATAACACTAACCTGCTGCCCACAACCAGTAGCTTGAATGTGTATACATTGGTGGAATAACTATAGCCATCACAGGTATTACAATGCATGGAACAAACTGAACTACTGCATATGGGCGAAGATCATCAAAGAAGCTACAGAGTTAAGACAACAGAAATGTCAGGCAAAAAATAAAGGAAATATTTCTGAGAGGAAGGAGAGATAACAGAATCGAAAGAGCTTGCCTCCAGTACAGGATGCTCAGTGCACCAGCGATAACAAGGGGCGCAAGAGACTTTGTTCCGGCCCTTTCATCGACCCTTTCAATAATGAAAATGGCCACGATAGATGTGAAAGCAATCGTCATCTAGACAAACAATCCAACATTTCAGCCCTCAAAAAATTAAAAATATAAGACTATATAGCATACAGTGTATACATTGGCATGGGACCAAAAACCATGCAGCTCCTAGGGGCTATACAAAATAGAAGTTGATGTACAAACCATGGTAATGAATGCTAAATCTAGGCACAGAAGATGTATGGAAGACTTACAGGCAACCTGTCCCAAACTAGCGTGGCATTGTTTGGGTTGAGATGGTAGTAGGTTGAACCGACACCGACAGCCGTGACACCAGCGAAGAAGAGCGTCCAGCTCCAGAGCTCCCCCTGTGAGCTGCCAGAAGGGATCAACATTCAGGTTGCTTCAAATCTTAATTTGAGTTAGAACAGGAACCAGAATTGGTATGAGCGTTGAGTCAGCAGTACCATAGCCTGAAGTAGTTTTTGTAGTGGCACAAGATGAGCCCGGCGAGGCCGACAAAGAGGAAAGGGATGTTTGAGAGCACATTCAACGTGTTAGGGATCCCTGCGAAAACAGAAGAACATAGTATTGATTATTATGGAGAGTATTTGCCCACATGACTTTGCTCTGGTCTGTACCATTGTTCATTATGATCAATTATCAAGTATGCAGAGGGCAAAGGTACTGTATGTAGCTGCCAATTTAGCTAAGCAAAGCAACATATAATGGTGGCAATCACAAGCATTTGCTCTGTGCTAATCAAGAACACATGAACAGAGCATAATATAGTGGAATCTGCACTCCAGTTGCTCCAAAAAAAAAAACTCCCCCATTCTAACCATCATCTAGTTCGCTGGGCTCGCGGACCTACCAAATCAGCAATCTAAGATACTAAAACAGGAGAACCGGTTGCCGGGACCGGAACCGCGCCCAAATCAGCTACTCCAAGTTGATCGTACTAAGCCCGGAGCGACAGAAAACGGTCCGGCGATTCGGTGGAAGCGACGATAGGATTCAGGTGATGGGGGGACGGGGGAGGAGCGGGGAGCGTACGTACCGAGGAATAGGGATCGTTGGTCGGCGAAGTCGTGGTAGTCCTCGTCCTGCGGGATGGCGGGGGTGACTAGCATGAGCACCACGAAGATGGCCGCCGCCGCCGCCCACGCCACCCACTTCTTCTTACGCCCGTCCATCGCCGCCCGCCGCCGCTAAGCTTTCTCTTCTCTCCCACTGCTCGAATTTCTTCCTCCTCTCGTGTTCGGATGCAGCCAGAGAGAGATGCTTTTGCGTTTGGGTCAGTTCGTCCGCTCCACGGCTTGACTTTCCTTTTTTCTATCGGAGACGAAACCACCTTGCTTCCCTAGTTGGGCCACCTGTCGCGATCCGGACGGCTGGAATCTCCTTACACCACAATTTTTCATAGTGAATTAAGCAAATTGGCATCGTCCACGTTTCATGCCAAAGTGCCAATGTAATCCGATTAACCCAGTTTTAAGCAATCCATCTTTGTTTAGCCCCTTTCCAATCAAGGAGAAGATAGGAGAGATGATGGAAGATTATGAAACACTTCAGCCAAATCAATATCATGCTAAGAAATTAAACACTGGAGACCAGCAGGCAAAACATGACCACGTTTCACAAAACTTATATCTTCAACCAGTCAATGGCTGTTCATGGCAAATTATCATCAACTGTCAGATTATACAAGCGAGCATTATCATGGAACGCCGATTTTATTCAGTTATATAGGTTTCTTCACTGTCGACTGTAAGAGGAACTAGAAGGTGTCGCCGACGCTCCGACTCTGTCGCGCGGAATCAGACGCAGCTCCGAGCCATGCTTCAAGAACACGTTGCCTGAAACCAGATGTAGAAGTTCGCATCAGCAGACATGGAAGACAAAAACGCAAAACAGCTGGGGAAGAGGTGCCATTTTGGCTAGACCAACAAAAAAATAAGCACCTAATATACAGTACAGCATACAATTTGTAAGCTCAAGAAGGCGGCTCAGAGAAAATTAATAAAACTAAAGATAAGGGCAGTATATTTTATGTATTTATGTTACTGCGACCTAAGTTAGAGACACGGGGAACTCCAGAGCTAAATATTAGGCCTATCAAAGTAAAATAGAAATTATATGTGCTTCACTTCCTACAACATGGTCTCTAAAAAAAGGTTATGCATTTTGTGCGCAGTGTTTTCGCTCAGGGTTGATCATCTACTCTTTTTTACACTAAAGCTGGCCACCTTATTCAAGTTCTAGCAGAAAATTTCAGTGCCTACAGCCAAGCACAGATATCAAATGGCAGGGGCGGAGCTAGCTAGGGGTGGACATAAAAACCGAAGACCGAAAACCGAAACCGAAAAAACCGAGACCGAAACCAAAATGACCGAGACCGAAAAGACCGTTAGAAATTTGGGTAGCAAATTAGAAAAGACCGAAATTAGATCAGAAATTCGGGTATCATTTATACATAACCCGAATAGACCGAAAGACCGATTTTATTTTATTTTGAGCTAATTACGTACGGAAGCAGTCGAATTTGTGTGCCAGCCCAGCTTATGTGTACATCTAGTCTATAGGCCCAACTATTAAACCAAGCATACCATCTAGTCTCTATGCTCAACAACTGATTATCCCAGCCCAGCGTACTGTTGATTCTCCCGTGCATGAGAGACCAGTCGATCGCTTCCCACTTTCTCAGTCCCGGGCGCTAATTCCCCTTCTTGCGCCCTATATTTTGGTCTATTTGGTCATGACCGAAGACCGAAGAACAGAAAACCGAAAGGATCGAATTTATTACGGGTATCATTTTTGGATGACCAAAATTGTTAAAGACCGGAAAGACCGCTAACCGAAAAGACCGAACGCCCACCCCTAGAGCTAGCCTAATTCATGGGTATGCAGCGAATACCCAATATTTTTTGCCAAACAAATTCAGTATATAAGTTGCTCTGTACATGTATATATGTGGTAGGGTTCTTCTCTACCTGTTAAACACCAAAGTATCGTTCAAACGTAACCTCCAGAGCCTTCCGCGTTCAGCGTTTCCAGTATGGGCCGAAATATAAGATTGGGCTCCTATCAGGCTATTGCAGTGTTGGCGTGTTGCAGATAAAAGAAATAACAACGAATCAATTCGACCCCTAACTGTCATCCTCCTTGTGAAACTCGTTCCGACCTCAACGACCACGCTTTAACATGAAAATTCCAACAGTCCTTTGTCAAATTAGTTGAAGTTGGCTGAGCAATTTGCAAATAACCTAGATAAAAAACCTGTTCAATTTGAATTGTCAAGATTCATTTGATCACAATAGCCGTGACACTAAATTTCATTCGTATGAAATTGTTGAATTTTTCAATAGAGTTAAATAATGATTATTCTATTTATTTTTGCAATGTAATTTAATTATTTGGGATATATTCACTACTACGAAGTATCTCTAGTTTTGTTCTTATTATTTCAACTTTCATACATTATATTTTTGTGCATAGCGTCGCATACCCAATATGAAAATCCTGCCTCCGCCACTGTCAAATGGTTAATAGTATGAACGTAAATGAATCGGTGGCTTCAAGCAATTCAATTGATCTTGTATAACCTAGACAACTAACATAGTCAAGTAACACCACTATTTCTATGGAAAAAACAGTGTGACGAAAATATCAAAGTGAACTTCTTGTAGCTAAGTAAACACTGTTGCATGTCAGGAAAGAACTGGAAATGAACACGGATTTGAAATATAATGTAAGCGCGGGTGTCTGCAAATAGTTTACCTGCGCTTTGCTGCGGGTTGATGCCTACTCCATCTGCAAAGGGAGCAAATGCAACGTTATTTCAAGTAAGAACACTCTGTATATCAAACAAGCAAGCAAAACAATAATGAACCAACACTTTTCTGCTCTAACCATCTGAAGCTGGTCACAAGCTTCACAGCTCATAATCAAATGACAAATTAAATGCCCATGTTAGTATGTTACCCTCACGATTATCCACCAATAGGCAAAAAAAAACAGAACGAAAATATACCTCAGGTTTTTTCACAAAACACAGTACGATCCCCTTCGAATGGAAAAATACAATTCACTGAGAATTTGGTTCACCCCACACGTACCCGTCATGGACAGCCTGCTTTTCTATGTTATATAGACTTGCATGTAACTATCCAGAGTCAGGATATTCTAGAGAATACATCCTTTATCCTTGCATGCTGACCTAGAATTCTATCTTTGATATGCTAGAATAAGATTTATCATATATGAACTCACTAAGAAGGGAAAAATACAAGGACTGTTTTCCCACATTCCTAATCACTACATCACCATAAAAAGGGTAAGGTATATTTGATATGCTGTCAATCATCAAGCACTAGAAGTCTGATAATACGAAGTGGGCTGCATCTAGATGAAAAGATTCAAACGGCACAACGCCACCAAACATCCCTGACATAAAATCATGAAATTCCAACTATGACTGGAAAACCTCGGATATGTCCTGGAAAGAAAAACAAAAAGCACACGGGTGTTTGTTCATGCAATCCATATCTTAGAAACCGTGCAAGCCATCCAAGGATAGCATCAAGTCACCCCTGGAATCACCGCTTAGCTTGCCGAAACCCAAATATATTAGACCAATGTAGACCAGAGGTTGAAACCAATGCCATGCTACGAATCTCACAGTGTTACACAAACATACAAATCTCTCACCGAATTTGATCATCTACGTCAAGAATACATACAACAGACTAATTCATTTTCTCAATTCACAGGCATATTCTGACCTACAGTACACCTATGTTTCTAAGCAATCAATCATTTCAGCACGCAGATACAATGCACAGACGAAAGGATTAGCGCAGAAAAACTAGGGATCATCGCTTCAAAGTACATCGCAGCCCGCTAGAACCTCACGACCCATCAAATCGTCTCGGGAGAGACCTCTAACCCGCAGATCGAACAGGAACCAAACCCACGATCTCGGCTAAACGAGAGACGTCCCGGAGGCGTAGCTCGCAGGAGAGATGCGAGGGGGCGGGCGTACCGTTGGTGATGATGGCGCTGGTCTGGGGCGGGACCTTGAACTCCTCGGCGGCGAACTTAAGCACCGCGGTGAAGGGCGCCGCCTCCGGGACGCTGAACCTGCGAAACCACCGCGCGACGCGGATCAGGACGAGATCTGGTCCGAGGAGGGGAGGGGATAGGAGCGGCGGCGCTTACACTTTGAAGGGGAGCTTGGGGTCGGAGGTGAGGATCACCTTGAACGACACCTTCCCGCCGCCGCTGCCGCCCTCCGCCGCCGCCATGTTACCAAGATTCGCCGCCGCCGCCGGAGATTTTTGGTTCTGTCGATGGGCCTCTGGCTTGTCCTCCTGGCTGGCCCTTCTATATTCGCTACCAGAGTTTCTTCCCCGTCATTTTTTCTTTCTATTATTTTCGTTTAAGAAAATATATTACAAAATGTGTACATATTTGCCATATTTATTGAACCCATATATTTGAACAAATTTAAATCTGTAGCTGGTCCCCCACTGTGAAGTCTCACAAGACCATTCTCCAACTAGGAACACTTATTCACCAGTACCGTTATTTTTCGGGTCAGAAAATAGATTTAAATCAAATCCATTGTGAAACGAGATCATGAATTTGTGAAGTTTTTTTTTTGAAGGAAACCTGTAAAAATCACGAGGCCAGCACCAAGGGGAAGATGGAAAAAATCACCTAAATTAAATATTTTTACAAAGATAATTCAAATTTATATATATGAATGTTTCATAGTTTTCAACATATAAAATAAACTTTCAAAATAATTAAAAATAAAATTACAATTCAAACATGTTGGCTTTCCGGGGCAGCCGCTGCCATTCCCAGCGCTACCACAAATGTTCGTATATATAATTTTAAAGTTGATAATGATTACGCGAATCTGTATATGCATTGCAAAAACATCAGCTAAATATGTCAGCACGTCTTGATCAAAATCGACAAGAGGAATCTGAAACTCATATTGCATATGATCATTCACATACTGGATTAAGACGCTTCTCCATCCTCACTGTCCACATCATGTTCTTTGGGAGAGGAGGACGAATTGCAGCCACCGCCTTGGCCTAGGAACAACCCGATACCCCCCGCCATACATTTTTGCAGCGCAACTTCTATTCTGGTGCGAATAGGGATTCTTGAGTGCGAACTCTAGATATTGAGTTGGAAGGAGATGTTGGATTCTGGTCGGTGGATCGGAGTATGGGAAGAAGCCCGCTGGTGCTGGAGGGCGGGTAGCCATGCACGCTCAGGGTCGAGGGTGAATGTGCAGCAAGCGAGCGGTGGGTGCAGGAGAAGAATCGGTCGAGAAAAACCGTCGAAAAAACCCCGGGAAGTAGGTGGGGGAAAAACTCGAAGCTCGAGAATCTACGGTGGTTTTGGATGAAATGGATGACGTATTGGCAGACTAATTTCTTTTTTAGGTACTAATAATATAATATAGAGATGGAGATAGATATTTGCAATGCACTGTTTCTAGAAGGTCACGGATGGTGGTCAAATATATTATTTGATATTTAGAATTTATTTGTGTACCTTTGGTTTCATTTGGCTATTAGGGCAGACTTCAATTCATGATTCAAATTTGGATTCTTGAACTTGCTAAAGTGATGTTTTTGCAAGTATAGGTTATATTTATGATAACATATCTTGGTTATTTTTACCAAGACTTTTTGGTTATAAAGATAATACTGAAAATATGTTTTCCCTTTTTATCTAATTAGAAACTTCAAGAAACAATATTGCTTAAGAAATGTTATCACCAGAAGTAAGGTCATATGCCTTGTAGATTTCTAATGTGATTTTTCATAATTTTTATTTTGGTAAAAAATACATGTGCCCACATAGGAAAGATTTTGAAGGTTTGGGAGGTAGAACCTTTCTGAACTAATTGATTGCCTTGGAAATATATTTTTGGAAAAAAGTTTGAAATTTTTTTCCGTACTTGTCAGAGTCAACCTTCCAAGTTTAGATCCTAGTTTGGAAATAGGTAATGTAGAGAAGAAATCTCAAACTTTAGGATGTGACACATCCTGTTATATGAATTAATTTTTATCGACTCTAGATGTCATTGGGGAGACGTATGAGCCAAGGACTACTGAATTTAGGATTGTAGGCGTCCTTCTTTAATGTAGTTAATTTTTCGCCAACAATAGAGTAATTTTAAAAGTTTGCCGTGATATCTATAACAAAAACTAATCACTATATATCTCAAAATATTAATTTTTGGCTAACTTATAAAGTACTACGATATTTAATTTGTCAAACAATAAGCATATGCATGCGTCATGGTCAGAATATTCTTAGTTTGGTACATATTTAACACTTAATAAGTACCATAAGTCTATACCAATAATGATATGTAAACATTAGCAAGTATAAAAACAGGACAGTCCCTTGGATTCCCATTAGTCTGAACAAACATCGATCACCAATGTCAAAATTCTTGAACAATATGTGGACCCTCCAGATGATGATATTAGCACTTGTGCTCGTGGTTTCTGCAGGTACTTACAACTTTACAAGCAGCTTTCATCGGTTATAATATATACTGTATTATAACTAATTTGGACATTTAGATGCTTTACTCGCTACGTTTTTCTGAATTATAAGTTGCCTCCTAGATTTGTGTCGTTGTTGTAAGGTGATGGTAATCTTTGTCAGCAGAAATAATGAACACCGTAATCTGATCATCTCCTCTATGTGGATACCTGCAGATGTTTCAGCTAATGCGTTATCAGCGGCTGATGATCATGTCGGCGTATCGCCTGATAGATGTCCACACAAAACGCATGCATTCTATGATCCGGATATTCCACCAGGGCAGTGTGAGGCGGGCGGGTGTGGGGTCGCATGTCGCCTGAAGTTTCGAGGAACCGGCGAGTGCGTCAACGAGAGGTGTTTGTGCACATTCTGCGTTCCCTAGTTAGTTAGGGAAAACCTCTTCCATATCTTAGTATGCTATGAGAGCATCAGCTCATTTTCGTGGCTGTGTAACACAATAACAAGGAAGTAATGATTTGACAGCAGTACTATATATTTACTGGCAAGGAACGTTAGTTGAATTCACCATTGCCGTAAAATCTGATATTTCGGCATATGGATTCATCCGCAAGACATTGAAACCAAATGATCTTCACAGCTTATACCGACAAGACAAATTCATAGCTAGTTCCCAAACAAAATAAGCCGGTAGCGCCGCCCTTAATGGTGGGCTGTCATTTCCATGGACGTGCAAAATTTTGTTGAGAACTAAGTTGGATTTTGGGCTACATGAAAATCAACCAAAACATGACTCTAAGTAGGCAGTAAAAATCATCTTTGGTCTTCACATAGGCCTGTTTTGTGTAGGTTACAAATTAAAACATATGCAAATTTGTACGCACGTGCTAGATATCCATACGTACATGTGTGATTTTTTTTCAGGTTTTGTAAGTCAAAAAATAAAGTTTTCGCATTAAGAAAAAAGGCTACACGAAGCTCAGGCTCATTTGAAGCTTCCGCATGCTGGTTCCCTATACCGTAGTTTCTCAAGTTAGAAAATAAATTTAATTGAAACCATCGTGAAATGAATTCATGAATTTGAAACAGAACGTAGTTCGAAGGAAACTTGGTGAAGTATCGCAAGGCCAGCACCAATGGAAACTGCAGGTTAGGACTTCGTACTTGGGACTATGAAACTGCAGTTTTGGCGAATTACGCGAAAGATGTATATACCTGATCAGTAACAGATGGATGTATTCATCATGGATAAGAGTGACAAACTTTTGCAAGATGACATTTTACATACATCTCTGATACTGCCCACTCTCTTCAGTTCATGTTTGCTTTGTAGTAGCAATTACAACTGACAAGCCTTGCCCCAAATTTCTGCAAGCTAGGGGAACAACTCCATGCTGCTCCCAGAACGGAACGAAAAAAGAAGAAAATGTGGCATCCCAAAACTTAATGTGGTGCTACTGCTAATAGATAGTACATCAGAGTGCTCCAGACATACTCCTGGCAAAGCAAATGCATGCTTCGGATGGGAAAAGCTACTTGAGTTGGCAGGATCATTGCAATGCTTGAACAAACTCCAAGGTGTCGCATCGATTCCAGGCACCAGGTTCTTCACATCAGTGAAGGGATCTCTCCTTCCTCCAAGTCATCCCAAAGTTTGAATGGGGACCTTATTTCAAAAGATCCATCTCCATCCATTATTTCGAGATCAAAGTTCAGGAAATTGTCAGGATTCATGTCCCCAAACAGCTCTTCATAAGCATCTTGCACATCCAGCTCAAACTCCTGGTTGGGCACCTCCGATCCCAGCGCCAGGGCGTCCTCAGTGTCCATGTCCAGCGGATAAACTTTCACGTGAGATCTCCTTTTCAGAGCTTCGGGAGTTGTATTTGGTGTCATCTTGCTTTGTTGGTTATATTCTTCTTGAGGACCACCCAAGTCATCAGATGCTAGAGTACCGATGGGGCACAGGACTGGAGAATCTGTCTTGCAATCCAGAACTTTAGCTGGACCAATATTGGCAGGATGTGAAGTTGCATAGTCCTTGAGGTCAATAACCTGCCTCTCTAAACTCCCACCTTCAACACTTTCCTCTGAGTCCAGCGGATAGACTTTCATGCAAGATTTAGTCTCGTCAGTCCAGGAAGGTGTCTTAGGTGCAATCTTGCTATGTTGATTAAGTTTTCTCCGCTGACCATCTAATCCCAGACTGCGGATATATGACAGGACCGAAGAATCTCTCTTGTTGCTATCTATCTTAGGTTCACTTGTAAACTTCACTGGAGAAAGTTTAGTGGTGCGTGAAGGTCGACAATCCTTGAGATCTATAATCTGTGTCTCTGGTACCATTTCGCCTTCCTCTATTTCTTCCTCATGGAACTCAGTGCCTTGTATAGGGGGGCTATCATTTGAGCTGCCAGGGGGATGTTCGTTTCTGATCTTGTTTACAAACTCGACTTCAAACTCACAAGCATCTGATGGCAGAAACACATTAATAGTTGGGTACTCGACAATAAGAATGTCCCGTAGTTGGGGCCGCAAGGGATCTTCTATGTTGATCTGACGGTATGGTGACTTTGAATCCTACAGCAAGTTAAACAGAAGTCGTTGTTTAACGCCAATTTATAGCAAATATCCATAACCATGGAAGATGCATGGGTAACTTGGCTACAATACCTTGGCAGACTTTTGAATGAACAGTTTCAGATCACGCAATTCAGTATTGCGAAATGGTGTAAGATGGTCCTTCAAAGGCGTAGGACTCAGATGTTTTTCCAACAAAGATAGCAAGCTTGCATGCTCATCTATCCTGGAAAAGAAGGCATAATGAGCATGAAAGGAAGGAAGATAATCTATACGTGTGTGGCTCAAACTAACAATTGCAGCATGTATATGGATGTTTATCTTTGCTTAAAAAAACCGTAGTACTAAGTGTATAATCAGAATATATGTGACAGAACAGTTTGAGAATGAGAGACAGATAAGCATAAACTTACTCATGGTCAGTCAGGACAATATCAGTTGAATTAAACTTCCACTCAAGCGTCCAGTATATGCAGTCTTTCCTGCGGAGAGACATTCACAGATAAAGCACCTTTCATACGGTTTGAAGATTATACTACATGTAGGGGTCACTCAAATGTATATAAGATTTAGGATGCTCGCACACAATATTGACAAAGTGAAACATACTGTTGATAATTTTCAAGATGCTGTATTATACATGTTGACAGTGTCGTGGTATTGCCTACTCCAATAACAAGGAGAGGAGAAAACTGAGTGGAAAGCTTGTCAGTGTAAGTCCAAGGAGCCAACCGTGGAATTATACAGAGGCCAAACTTAATCATAATTACTTTAAAAACATATAAAATGAACCATAAAGTCAAGGATTCTAGAGCAAACACACTGAACTTCAGATGAGCAATAATGGAACATCACATAAATCACACTGATGTCAATTAACTGATCACCGAAATACATAGGCCAAGTTATCACTGTCTTCAAATTCAGTTATCACTGGTTAACACAAAACGGACTTATATCCCATCAGGTCGGTGACACGAATTAATCACCAACCTTACCGCAGCTTGGTTAAGGGCCTTTCATACGGTTTAAAGATAGGACGAGGGGGAGGGGGTTAGACTACATGTAGGGCTCACTCAAATGTATATAAGATTTTAGGATGCTTGCACAGATTATTAACAAAATGAAACATACTGTTGACAATTTTCAAGATGCTGTACTATGCATGTTGACAGTGTCGTGGTATTAACTGCTCCAATAACAACGAGAGGACAAATTTGAGTGGAAAAACTTATTAGTGTGGGTCCAAGGGCCCAACTGTGGAATCATACAAAGGCCAAACTTAATAATAAGTACTTTCAAACTCAAGGATTCTAGAGCAGATATACTGAACTTTTGGCAAGCTATATTTGTAGAGCACATAAATCACCCTGATGTCAATAAGCTGATCACGGAAAATTTTGGAGACAGTTAAAGTAGATAGATGCTGTTGAAAAATGAATTGCTCTCTATCTCTTTGTAATGTTGCTTGGCCTTATGTCGGAGTTAAAATTCAGTTATCACTGGTTAACAAAAACTGACTTATATCCCATCAGGCCAGTGACACAAACTAATCACCAACCTCGTCGCAGGATCGATCCAAAGAGCAACAACATCATCCAAAAGAGCAAACGATACCTGATGATATGATGCGAGCGGTTTTGCTCTCTCCTGGTCATGCCCCTGGGGAGGATTAAGAGCTGGACTCCCCTGCGCTGCGCCGCCCTGCGGAGGATAGTCAGAAAGGCCGGCAGCGTGGCTCCCGCGCTGTTCCCATGTAGTTGCGGCCGAAGCCGGCGATCAGCCTGTGGGCCGACTCCCTGGCCTGGCTCGTCTCCTCCAGCAAGTTGAAATCTGTTTACACAGAGATCGCGGTAAGTAAGCAACTACGCCGGTGTACGGCGAGCTAGGGGATGGGGAGGAGGACGAGGGTAGGTACCGGAGATGAGCTGGTTGTCGTCGAATTGGGAGATGGGGACGGGGTGGGTGCGGGGGCGCTTGCCGGAGCAGGCGGCGCGGAGCTTGTGGGCCTGGACGCAGGGGAGGCTGCAGGTGAGGCGGGAGCAGCCGGGGCACCGGTACTTCCACGGCTGCTCCCCGCACTCCTGGCACGGAGCTCCCTTGGAGGCGGAGGCGGCCTTGGAGGTCGGCTCCCCCTCCATGCCGAGGACGGGGGAGAGCGCCAGGAAGGAGCGCGGCCGGCGGCGGCGGCGGGATTTTTCTAGGGTTTAGCTGTGGCGGCCGCTCGGTCGGCGGTGGTCTGGCAGCGAAGTGGGGAGGGTTTTTTATCTTGCAGAGTTTTGTTCCGGGTCGAAGCCACCACTGTCTGATTTTGAAACAACGGATCACTTTGCTCTGATTTTGAAACCATTTGCCTTCTATAAATCTGCCTCTTGTCTCTTTTTTCTTGGATAGGGGAATTGACTTGGTCTATTCGAATTAATCACCTTGTGGTGTTTATGTTGGTACTATTTCCAGAACGAGACCAGACTTTTACCATGTTTTTCTAGCTGTCTTTTGAATAGTTGAATTTTTACCATGTTGGCTTTTGAGAGTACACCTTTGTATTAAATTCATACACTTGCGGGAGTGGATGCGATTTTGGGCAAACCAGCTTGAGCTTGGTAGAATTGATGATCCTCATGGTAATCTTTTTAGAACCTTAATTGTGCTTCTCATGATAGATTTTCTCCTTGTTGCTGTCATACTCTTTGTTTTTTTTGGTCCGTCTCAACCCTCACTGTTAACATCGAACTTGGATGAACTTGTGTTTCCGATGCTTGCATTGCTTTGAGAGTTCCCTTTTGTATTAAATTCATATACTTGTGGGAGCGAATGTGATTTTGGACAAACTACCGTGAGCTTTGTAGAATTGATAATCCTCATGGTAATTTGTTGTTGTTGTTGTTGTTGTTGTCATACTCTTTGTTTTTTTGTCCGTCTTAACTCTCACTGCTTACATCGAACATCGGTGGATCCAGATACTTCTCAAAACCTAGACAATTACTAGTCAAGATGATTAAGATGACACTTTTTTTTATAGAAAATGACCTAGAAAATCACACAATGTCTACTTACTGAATTGTTGCTCGGCTAGAGGAACTTTAGATAGTCAGTTTGTTATTAACTTTTTGCCAAATAATTTTGGAAGATTTTTTTTATCAGGGCTTAAATAATATTATCGGACTTAGTACTATGTACTTATAGCTTCCTCGATTGTGGTCACTATCACTTTCTGATTACCTATCTTCTCGCTCCCACTCTTCTTAATCTTGTCCTTGCTATGAAAAGAAACAAAGAAAAAATGATGAGCAAGAGCACTTTAAAGCCTCTCCAAAATTTACGGGACCACAAAACCATTATAAATCATGTTTCTAAGAAGTTTGCTATAGTTGCTTTATAGGGTATAATTAGCGTATGCAAAGAGTGATAGAGAAGCATTCTCTTATGTGTTCTGCAAAATAAACGTTATACCAAAATATGTTGTAACTAATGCTTCCATGAATCTATACTACTATTAAAAGAGCAAACATGTTGGGATACTTTAAATCTTGTCCATTTAAATTTCAATCAACGATCCAGATTGTCCCAATGTCGAGCACCAAACACTTCAAATCTTATCCATTTAATTTTCAATCAACGATTCAGATTGTCCAAATATAGAGAAAAAGGAAGAAAACGCAAGCGTAGCAATCCTGATGCGCCACGATCGGTTGCGCTCCGAACTCACAGGCCGGTGTTGACGTGCTCGGCGGGGAATACTCGGTGCCCGTGATGATCGTGTCGTCTCTCACGACGCGTTTCCCTTGCTGGCTTCGGCGACCTACACGGCGATGGCGCCGCAGGTTCCACGACCTTGCCGGCGATGGTGGCGTACGGGATGTCGCTGCGCATAACCTACAGGAGTAGGTCGAGCTGATCGATACGTTCATGCTCCGCTTCCGCTAGGCTGCCGTCGGAGTTCCCTGGGACGCTGTACCGGCCTACACGCTCACGAAGGAGAAGAAAGTACGCCTTGCTCAAGGTCAACGCCTACGAGCTGCACCCGATCCAGATCGGCCTTAGGTTTCTTAAGCTTTAGATCGTTGCCTCTCGTGCTCAGCTAGCCTCGCGCCGCAACCTTATCGATCGATTGTACGGGAGCAGCTAGACGTGAACCATGTGGCAATCAAATCTTCCGTGTTTCGTTCCGTTCGCTGTGTTCGCAAAGTATCATGAGGATCACGTACAGGCTAACTGCTCACGTACACAATTTGACAACATGACATATTCGGGTAACTTGTGATTTGTTTTGATGGATGGTTTACCCAACGATTTTGAATTCAGCATACACAAATATATATCTTTTCGAATAATTTGTAGGAACCAAAGTTCTTATTACTTCTCAAAAGATTAAAGATAGGGAAATAAGGTCCTCAACCTGCACCATGGCTGTGACGAGCGTGTGATTTCTCCGCTGCCAATTATCTGCAGCGTTGTTGTGATCCGCTCCTGGTGTTGTTTGGAGGCAGCTCCCTGATCAATTCTTGTATTTGATTCGATGTTGTTTCAGGATTTGCCGTATAAATACTTGACAATGGCTTTACCATCGTTCACTGGTGAATCCATGAGATGAGATAAAGGTATTACTTCGCTATGTTTTCATTTAGTATGGCATTTTTTCTATTGAACAATAAGGTTTCTTGGCATCAATGTATTATTTGGATCTTTCGAATGTTGTCATATTTCTGAGACCGAACGTGGTATATAGCGGAGACCGACCATAGTATATTTTTTAGCATACAAAATAGTACATTCGGTATGTAAGATTATGTGAGCTTGCTAAAAAAAATTCATGACTTGTTGAGCTTGATGTACAGGTGCTGATTATTTGGTCCATGTGCTTTTTTGTGATGTTCAGTTGCTTGCATGACAAAGTGGTTAGTGCATTGGATTGTATTGTATTTGGTCTCCCTTAGGTGATAAAATCCAGCACACTACTTTGTCCCCACCCTGCATTCTAATCTCCACGAAAAATTTGCGGGAGATATCAACTTGCCGTCTGTGAAATTATTGTGTAGTTTCCAGTAGCCTGATTGTTGATTACTATTTTGTATGATATTTTGAGTTTTTGGATACATATAAAGCTTCCAATGCAATTTGTTTCATTGCATGGTAATATGAGACCAGCGTTTGGTCAAATTTAGGTAGTGACCTGGTTTTCAGATATGCCCAAATCATGGTAAATACAGTTCTGGGAGGCTGTCACATGGGCTGTCGATGACTCGATATATATGAACCTACGAGGAATCGAAGAAGTACAAGGAAGGGAAGTTTATATTTGAGAAAACAGAACTGGTAGTAAATAAAGAAGTCATGATGTGCCAAAATGCTATTATGGAGACGTGAATTGTCAATTTGTGATACATTCATTTGCAAATAGTAGTCGTTGTTAAGTACATGTTTGTTGGTTGCCTCCATCTTATTTCCCTGCAATTTATAATTTACACTTTTTTTCTATGAAGAGACAATATTATATTCAGTTGTTTGGGAACCAATTCACAGATTGATAGCTTAAGATTGTTTGATTTGTTTTGTTAATTATAAAGTTAAGAAATGCATCAAGTGCATGTTGTAACTTCTGTTGCGAGATTTTCTAAAGTTCATGCAGTACTAATTGCAATAGTTCTTTAACAATGTATGTACTGAACCTGAGTTAAGAACATGACCATTTAGTTTCTTGATAGTGTCCTATTCCAACATGAGAAGCTGTTGTCAAAACATGCTCCTTTCTGATTTTTCCCTTGTCCAGTAGCTATATAGATATACAATGTTATTTAAATTTGTTCTAAAAAGTCAAATGATTATAAAATGAGACGTGCGTTGCACGTGCACGTTCACTAGTTAAGAAAAAGGAAAAATTGGTTATTTACCCAGAAGTTGATTAGGCTTAGATTATGTACCCAAAGTTGGGCTGCCATTGGTAAAATATCCAATAGGGACTTGAAACTAAAAAAAGATATTTCTAATACATACTGGTAAAACAAATCGTGGGTCACATGATGGATGGCAGGTAGCACGATCAATCTGATCGCTAATCCTACGCATACGAGCAGCAGATCAATCACCACCTCACACCACGCCTCCATCGTTAGCGGCACCGTTGCAGCTACCGCTGCTGTCTGACACTCGTCGAAGCCGTCCGCGTGACCAACGGAGTCGCCGCCGGCGCCGTGCCCTTGTCCCGATCTATCCAGTTACGTCTACGGTTTAGATGGCTTAGATTTCTATGCTTGTACGGTGGTACCAAATCATTTATGTGCAGCCTCTGGCTAGTCTCTCGTGCATGGATGAACAAGCAGCTTTGTGCACTTAGGCAAGAGGATGAAGTGTTGATTAACTCATTAGTAAATTTACTGATGTAAAACGTACTATATGGTCGGACTTTAATTT
Source organism: Poa pratensis (assembly GCA_947311845.1). Taxonomy (NCBI): domain Eukaryota; kingdom Viridiplantae; phylum Streptophyta; class Magnoliopsida; order Poales; family Poaceae; genus Poa; species Poa pratensis. The sequence goes on from CAMZMU010000056.1 coordinate 56,294,129, forward strand.
GCGTGTCAAAACCTATCTGCGTCCGTGAATTAATAGATCATGTATTTAGAGTAGCACACGGACGTGTAACGCATGAGATTCAAGGGATTCAGTATCGATTCTGTATCCAATCGCTGAATTTAATTTTTTGACATGTCCAACCGCTGAATTGACCCAGCTAACTTTGTGTGCTCAGCTCTAATCGATCAGGGGGCTCATACAATTGCTTTTAGGTCCCTACTAGGTATTTGTTTTGTTTTCAAATCCGTATTGGGAATTTTACCAATGGCAGCCCAACTTTGGGTATATAATCCAAGGCTCATCAACTTCTGGGTAAATAACCAATTTTCCCGAAGAAAAAATGTGATAGGGGATGAGATCATGTACAGTGGAGTAAAATGTCTTAGTTTTATGCAAAGAGATCATATCGCGACCCTTAGCTGGGCCGAAGACGAATATATACACTACGCCGAGCACCAAATCCTTGCGTAAAACAGTCACCCAAGAGGCAGGATCAGACCACCAGCGAAGACACCACCACAACTAGCATAGAGCTTGACATCGGAGAGAAAAGCAGGAGACGAAAGACCAGAGCCTCCAGCAGACATCGAGCACGAAGGAGAGGATGTCGAGCATCATAGCACCGAACGGAGACCGCAACATCGACAGCGGCGAGCACCAAACCCTCGCGTAGAACAACCAACACCAAAGGGGCGGGATCGGAGAACACCGCCAGCGGCGAGCACCAAACCCTTGCATAGAACGGCCAGCCACCAAAGGAGCAGGATCGGACCACCGTGTCCACAGGTTGTGCCTCCACCAAGGCAGAAGAACAAGACAACTTCACTTCAGATCATCGGCTGCGAAAAGGCACCAGCTTTACAGTCAAACATCCATGTCGAAGCAAGGAGACCCCTGCTCCAAGACGGTGCCTCCAAGGAGGTCACGACGCATAAGCGCTGCCACCGTCGGGTCAACAGACTAGTGTTTTCACCCGGAGTATAAACGAGGGAGGTGGGGTGGAACCACATCGCCGCCCCCAAGAGGGAAAGAGGCGCCCACGGGCGTCGCCGACACCGGCGTCAATATGACTTGAGCTTTCGCTCGGTCCGATCCCAACCTACCCATCGAAAAGGGTCACCGACTTCAACCCCTACCGCGAAGGGCTGGGGACACCATAGGTTCAACAGAGCCTCCAGATCAAAATCTGAGCAAGGAACGACGCCCTCGACGGACCTTGCCAGGAACTCCAACCGCCGTAATTCATGTCGCCCACACGACCAAAGAACACGACCAACACCAGCGCCACGGGCTTGCCGAAGAGCCACCGAGCGTCCACCACCCGGAGACACCGCCCCGGCTTCCGAAGGAACCCAAACCTCGCCCGCAATCGAGGACGACGAGCTGCTCGTCCTAGGCCGGCCACCCCAGCCTCCGCGCCGAGCACACCTCCGGTAGGACCTACCCACAAATTTCTCCCAGCGACCACATCATGCCCCTGCAACCAAACACCGAATAATGGAGGCCGGACCCCGGCGGGGCAGCCCCGACGTGGGGCCCACCAGATCGTACACGCCGCAACGGACAGAGCCACGAGCAGCCCCCTGGCCGCGCGTGGAGCTCGCCCAGAGCAAATCCGTGCCGTGCAGCAACCCCTTCAGCCGGAGGCCACCGTGGCGTCGAGTTGCGCAAGGGGCCCGCCGATCTAGTGCAGGTCGCGCGTCCCCGCCGGGAAGAGTGCCGAGCGGCTCCCTAGCCAATCGCATAGCTCGCCAGGGGCCGGATCTTGTCGCCCAGACCCGTCCGCCGAAGGTCGCCGAAGCAGGCGCCGCCGCGCAGAGAGATGCCCTCGCAATTGGGAGAGAGAGGCGAGGGGAGGGTGGAGGAGGAGATGGTGGAGAGGCCTCGCCGCCGCCGCGAGCCAGCCTACGGCCGCCGGTGGCCGCCGCGAGAGAGGAGCGCTAAGAGGAGGCCGGCGGCGGAGGAAACCCTAGTTCCCCCGAGTCGCCCACGCGAGGACGACGCCGGGGTCGGGAGTCAGTTCTAGTTTTTCCATCCTGACTCATTTTTGTTGCGTCGTTTGGAATGATCTCATTATTTGTTTCCTTTGCATGCGAACCATTTTAAGGGTTTAGTTTAAGATACAATTATTTCTAAAATACACAAGAATGGCTTGCCATGGTCTGACTCAGGTCCCACATTGTAATCACTAGTTGAATGCCCGTGCGTTGCTACGGTCATCTAAAGTTTTTCTTTTCTTACCACATATGTAGACATAACACACATGAAGAGAAAATAGGTAGACATGTAACATTCTGAAAATAATAAGATTGCAATTTTCTTAAAATGTAATTTGATAAACAATTGTATTTGACTTCTTACGCAAAAATCCAACAATTATATCTTGTTGACTTCTTATAACCTAGACGTGGTTTCTCGTAATAGCTTTCATATAGATTGTCATGTGATGTACAAACAACTTATTCCACTTCGCCTAAATCCATGCCCCTCGCTCGTGTCGCTGTCCCTCGGAGCTCGGATTATCCGAACAAGAAGCATATAACTTCTGAAATCATACCGTGTTGTAGCAGCAAGTCCTCTGCCTGACATGCCCGTGCTTTGCTACGAGAGAGAAAAAATCGTCTTGTGGAGGCGCCCAAAACACGCAATGCACTTCTTGATCACTTTACATGCCGTACCACGAACCAAATCGTGTGCTATGAACACTATCATAAACCAAAAGGTCTTGACATATATAACCATACGCCTTGCATGATGTCTTCTTCTATTAATTGAATAACTCTGTAGTTAAATTATGTAACAAAACAAATCAAAAAGTGCATATAGGACGCTTTGCATAATGTTTGCATGATGTATTCCGATCGTGTTTTCTCAAAAGTGCACAACAATATCAATTGGCAATTAATTTTCTAACCTGTGCCTATATAACATCAGTCAAGAACCTAGAACGCACTGAAACAAAAATGAATTCATCCACACACGGGCAAAAAAAACCCTGATGCTTTGATCTTCTAACACACACACTACTTGCAATTATCAGGCGCAGGTGCAGCAGCGCGGCAGGGGTTTCCTCCCAGGCGGCGGTGCACCCTGGAGGCAGTTCATCGCAGGCGGTGTTGCTGCATAGCGGCAGTTCATAGCAGGCGGTGGTGCTCCAGGCCTCCCTTGAAGCAGGGCCGGCTCTGGCCCAGGGCAAGAGGGGACGGCCCGGGGCCCGCCAAACTTGGGCCCATAACTGGGACGTATATACTAGTGACGCGCATTACCAGATACACGCCACTAGTAGTTTTGTATAGACTGTCTGGATTATTACTGGTGGCGTACAGAAATAAACGCACGCGGTAACACATAAACGACATAGAAAAAATGGCTAGAGGCCCATTGATTAGGGCCCCATTTATAGAGTTCGCCCCGGGGCCCCTAAAATGTTAGAGCCGGCTTGAAGCATGTTCGTCGTAGTCATTGGTGGTCCCAGTTCATGGATGGAGAACGGCTGCAGGCACCTGGACGACACCAGGTCACACGGGCGCAACGGACAGGGAGGCCAAATTTTGGCATCAACCTACATCTTAGCGGCGTGCGCCTGTAGTGCCTAGGCAGCCATGATGGCCTCCATGGCGTCTTGGTAATCCGACATCAGGTTCCTCTGGTCGCCCATCCCAGGGCCGGCTCTGGCCCAGGGCAAGAGGGGCGATGGCCCGGGCCCCTGCCAAACTTGGGGCCCATAGCTGGGACGTATATACTAGTGGCGCGCATTACCGGATACACGCCACTAGTAATTTTGTATAAACTGCCTGGATTATTACTGGTGGCGTACAGAAATAGACGCTGTCCTTTGCAAATACGTCGGGAACTTATCCAAATTATTTGAAAATTTTGAAAGTTAAGATATTACATAAAGGCTCGATCCACATGAGATCTCACAGAATATGGATTCCATTTTTTTCCCAGCTCAAATAAAATCCAGAAAAATAAAATCCACAATATCATTCAAAACGATAAACCCAATAAAATAATTTGGTACAAAAAAAACTTACTTACATTAAGTTTGACAATTCATTTAAATATAATTACCCATTTATAACATAGGCTTAAAAATATGAAAATAAAAATACGTCAAATGTAAATGCTGAATATAATTTAAATGTAAACTTCCCCGGGATTTCAGTACACGCAAACCTAAACAAAATTTACATTTCCCAAATTTGAACTCTTTGCACCGCGGTTTCCACAAATATTACAGGTATCATGACCACAAAATCTAAGCATTTAATAAATCTGAAAACAACTCAAATATGAATAGCTCTCCAATTTGACCATTTCAAAATCTGAACAACTTCACAACTTAGACATTTTTTGAATTTCACCAATTTTACGATCGAACAATTCAACATTTCAGCCCACGGGTGCGGCGGAGGCCGCGCTTAGTCCCCTAGTATGGTCAACAGCTAGACAGAACAAAACAAATTCCTTTTGCTCTTCTTGGCGATGCTTATTTTTTATGTACATACATGAATGGAACAGATTTACAGATGTTGATCGTATGACATTTTTACATCGGTAGATACATCAATCTATTTATGTTGCTGGACCAGCCTTGAGGGCCCAGAACAAATACAAAGTAACTTCAGTGTTGTGACTATTGAGGCATAATGCTTCACAAATGGATTATGTGAAGTGCAGTACCACACAGCATCAGAACTATGTGCACGGAAGGATCGATTCAGAGGTACCATTAATTTCAACATGGGCTACGCATTCAGTGAATTACTAACACCTCACGGGTATTAAACATGCTGACATGCAGGACAATGTTTGACAGTCCAATTCACATGCATAACAGTGCCATGTGCAGAACTGAAATCCAAATTCAAACATTACTACATTGGTTGACTCCAATAAATTTGGAATGATACAGAGAACTCAACGCCAAACTAATGTGGCACCGTAGCAACACGGGCAATTTTTTTCCTCCCGTTGCAACGCACGGGCATGTGTGCTAGTTTCTTAAAAAAAGGGTTGATTATTGGAAGATTTTAAGAGCACCCACAATGGTGCCAAAGCCAAATTTTCCACGTAATATTATTTGACATCGGTGTCAAATTTGCTAACTCTCCACAGTGTAGTTGTTGCCGAAGCCAAATCTTGCAGGGTCCATGCTGACACAAACCAACGTAAAAAAGTTGCCTCTCGTTGTCTCCCCTTCTTCCTGGCCTCCTTAGGAAGGGAAAAGAGGTTGCACAACCCTTTGCCTTACTTTTCTGACAGTGTCCGTTCCCATAGCTCTACACCCTCCTCCTCCGGCCAATTATCGCGAGGTCAGGCTCCGCGAGCTCCAGCACCAACAAGAGGCCAGGAAAAGAAAGAGCGAAGAAATCATAACATCGTGGGTCCTAATGGTCAGTGTGTATTGAGAGACAATGGAGCTCGTCTGAATGAAAGTTAGGGGGTTATAGAACAACATTTCCAATAGGTGATGATTTAAAATAGGGCACGTGTCCAAAAATCTGTCTTTTACATCACCAAACGGTAAAAACACAGCTCCAAGAAATGACCTATCCTAAAACGGATCATGTATATTTTTTTAGGCATACCCCCAAATTTTTGGTTTTGGTGATGCAAAAATACATCACCGATAGGGCACGCCCAGAAAGGAATTCCCCGCCGCCGACCATCGCTTCCCCCCACACTGATTTCAGACGTTTTTGGCCGCTACCACACGCCACGACGACCTTACCGGCCTCCCTCAGCCCCACCGACACCTCACCACTCATTCCCGCGGCTCAGGATGTCCACCGCAACCCCGCGACCGCTGCTGAATATCGGGCCGCCGCCGCCCAAATCCCCCGATTCCGGCCATTCCTCGCCCCATCCATTGCTGCCACACATGGTGGTCCGCAACACCACAACAACCCACTGACTTCGATGAGTGGCCGCTATGACTCCCATGCGACCGTCGGCGAGCCAGTGCTCCTTTCCGAGCTCTTTGTGCTCGGTCAGTGTCGCACCGCCAGCCGAGCTCTTTGTGCTCGATCAGTGTCGCACCGCCAGATTTGGTTGCATCCCCTGCCTCCCCTTCGGCCACCGCTGACCTGCCCCACCCTCGCCACCTTTCCTCGGCCTCCAGCGACCTGTGTAGCCGGAATTGAACTCGGCGCCAACCGGCAGATGCACCTCCCTGCCTCACCACCGTCGGATCTATTTTAGGGCATCTCTTGGATTTCAATTTTTTTCTAGTCCCCTAAATTAATTACTTGATATGCGGAGTAAAACAAGTTTTGATGCCCTATAACCCGAAATGAGATGGCCTAACATAAAAATATGGTGACCTATTTTACATCATCTATTGAAGATGCTCTAACAGAAAGGGGCTTAAGAAATTGGTACCGGACCCCATTTGGCCTTCTGGGACTCTAAAACAAGGAGTAGCATTGGAGATGCTTCAAAACATTTCTCTTTGCTACGTTGCTCAAGTCTTTGTGCAATTAGGGTCCATATTTATAGTGAGTCTCCTAAAATTGTTGCAAGAGGATTATTAGGGCATGTTGAGTGGCGGACAGGCATTTTCTTACGTGTTCCACCGAAGTAATGTTACATAAATATGGTGTATTTAATGGTTCTATGAATGTAAAAAAGGTGATAATCAAAATTTAATTAAGAAAATATTTTATAGAACATGGGGTCATGTACAATGGAGCGGGTTGTCTTATTTTCTACTAAGGAAATCATGTCGCCACCCTTCAGAGACAAATGTTTTTTGGGGGATATATTTTTCGTGCATATAGATGAATATTATATTGTTTCTACGTCAATAATCATCTTACATGACTCAGCTAGAGACATGTTGTGTGTATTATTTTTCTGTATTTTTTTGTCCATATATAATTACGGTAATGATGAACATTATATTTTTTTGACTCGTCGGTCTTGTATATGATGAACAAACTGTGCATTTCTAGATATTTTGGTGCTAGCTGGCTGGTTAATCAAGTGCATGCATGTCCACAGTGCCGATCAAGTGCATGCGTGCATGTCCACGGTGCCAAACCGTGCAAACCGGGAAACCAACCCAGACCGCACCGCCATGTTAACTTGTTTGTAAGTGGTTTAAACCAAACCGATCCAGCTAGCACCGTGGTCAACGGTTTGGTTTGAGAAAACGGCTCAAACCGTGCTAAACCGAGAATGCCCAGGGTAATTTACCAGCTAGTAAAGAAAGTGGGCTTAGCCCAGTCCAAGCTTTTGACATTGTTTCCCGAGATATCCACACGACGAGTCCACGAGACCAGGACGAGCACGACTCTTTTCGTTCCGTACTCTCAAAAATAAATAAATAACCATCTCGTTCCTGGAACCCTGGAGACTGGGACCGAATCCCGACAGGCGGCAACCATGGCTACGGCCGCAAGGAGACTGGAGACCGGAGGAGCGACGCCTCTCCACCATGGCCTCCCGGACGAGATCGTCTTCTGGGAGATCCTCGTCCGCCTCCCGCCCAACTCTCTCCTCCGGAGCCGCGCCGTCTGTTCTGCTTGGCGTCGCCTCACCTCCACCCCCGACTTCCTACTGGCGCATCATGCCCGACAGCCCTCTCAGCCCATTGTCCGTGGACGCAAAGACACCAGCTGCAACTACCAAAACATCCTCGCCTTCGACCACCGAGCAGCCCCAGCCGCAGACGCCCAACTCCAACCTATCGCCAAACTTTGCGAGAACTTCCGGCTGGAGGCCTCGTGCGACGGCCTCCTTGTCCTCTCCACGGGTGGCATGTTCAACCGCTGCTTATCTGTCTGCAACCCGGCCACGCGTGAGCATGCTCCCCTCCAGAAAGCTTGGGGCTTGACATTGTTGGGGATTTATCCGCACCGCTCTACCGGCGAGTACCGGTTATTGCTGCACAGGAGTAGAGACATGGAGTCGTTTATTGGATTTTTGTTGCCTAAAGGGAAAATTGGATGCTATGTCTTAGCGCTGGGCTCCGACCAGCCACTAAGCTACATCGGGGTGCGGAGACTGCGTTAATGGCGCAATTCGGGGCACCTGTCCTGGTCCATGATAATCTGCATTGGTACCAAGAGCAGCATCAGATAAAAAACGAGCTGGTATTGGTATTCGACACCATAGCCGAGTCGTTCCGGCAGATGCGACCTCCAACAGTTTTTTGTCCCACCACCAAGTCATATATCTTTGAAACGGAAGGCACCCTTGGCATCTCTAGCTACAACGATGCTATGCAAAATGTTGATATTTGGATGTTGCAGAATTATGAGGGCGAGATTTGGGAGTGCAAGTACCGGGTCAAATTACCGATGGCCGAAATAAGGAGGCAGTTCGGAGATTGGGAAGACTTCTAGCAAGTGAGCCCTCTCTTGGTGGATGGTGACATCCTCTTGCTGCTTAGACATATGCGCTGGATGTTTTACGTTGACACGGGTGGCGAACTGATTGGCGGCTATCATCGTGATAGCGCACAATTCTTTCATTGTGAACTTCAGCTCAAACAAAGTCTTGTTTCTCATACCTTCTTTACAGCACTAGAAGGTTATGCTGTGAACCATTCGCCTTTCATTGACGGCCGTTTAGTGAAGTAGTGCTACTTTAATGGCTTAGTTGTCATATGTATCTTCATGAACTGCAATACCTATGAGTTCGATTAAGTATGAACCTACTGGCTTATGCGTTCATGTATATAAAGTTGTGATCAGAAGCTTTGACTGTTATATGGTTGCATGACGTCTATGCTTGTTTAGATACCCTTTGAGCCTGAAGTAACTACCGCGTGCGTTGATGTTAAAATTAATAAGTATTTTCTCTGCTTAATTTGAATATTTGCCATATGATTCGACTCATGTTTATGTTTTCCTTTTTCGACAGCCAATTTTTTCTTTATTTATTTATCTAGTGGTTTGTTGTACACAATTGTCAGCCATCTATATGCCTCATGTCCATATTTTTCGAACTAAAGAATCAACTTTACCTTTTTTTATGGTGGTCTTCCTGATAGTCAATATGTGGAGTTTCCTGTTTGTGCCTTTTGTTCCAGCTATGATGAAAACATTCAGATTTTCTTCTTTTTATTTGCAAGCTGCATCAAACTATTAGAAGAACTTGGAACAACAATCACTAAATTAAATGGTCGTATCATAGCGATGTTGTGTTACAATTCATGTTTCTTCATTATTCTATTGCATATGGTTTGATATGTCTTATTGGGACTAATTAGGTCTAGAATAACGAGCTGCTCGGCTCGTTAAGGCTCAGCTCGTTAAGATTCGTGATCGCTAAGGCTCAGCTCGTTAAGACTCGTGATTGATAAGGCTCGTCAAGGATAACGAGCTAAATATAAAGATTGGCTCGGTTCGTTAAGTGTCCGGGAGCTCTCGCGAGCAGCTCGTTAAGAAAATGCATCTGAATTTAGAAATCATGCCATCATGCGTACAAACATGTATAGGTCCAGCTAAATACAAAGATTAAACCCTAGGATCCTTGCACCTCGTGTATTTTTTTTAGGAGACTGAGGCGTCGAAGTTGACACGGCATTTGATAATTGATAAGGAGTAAATGGGATTCGATGTTGCCTACATAGGTAGACCGTAAATCTCGGCTGAGGTATGGGGCTGTTGAGCAGTGTTGGGCTCTCACCTTTTAGGCTCCTAGTTAGATGGGATCCACCCCTCAAAAAAGATGGGATCCAAATTAACAAGCTTAAAGAGCTGCTCTCGAGCCTCGTTAGCTCGCTCATTTAGCTCACTGACGATAACGAGCGAAAATCATTGTTTGGCTCTGTTCATTAGCATAACGAGCCGAGCCAAACGAGTCGAGAAAATCATTGTTTAGGCTCCTAGTTATTTTGCAAAGAGATCATCTTGCGACCGAAAACAAATGTATATTTTCCTGATTGATCTTTTTCTACGTAAAGATTTTTTTTTCAAAATATAAACAATCGTTCTATGCGGCTAGAGAAATGCTGACATAGTAATTCTATTATATACTTGTAAAAAATAATTAGTGGTGTATTATACTTTTCTATAATTTTTTGAGCGGATACCAACTCGTAAGCGAACGTGGGCTTAGCCCAACCCAAGTCCATCGCTGTTGCTTCCCAATATATAAACAGAGTCCACGACGACTCCTCTTGTCCAACAAAAGAAAAAAATCAAATCGTTCCTAGAGACTTGTACGGAATCTGGACCGGCGGCGGCGACCATGGCTAAGCCTGCAAGGGCAAGAGCGACGCCTCTCCACCATGACCTCCCGGACGAGATCGTCTTCTGGAAATCCTCGTCCGCCTCCCGCCCAATTCGCTCCTCCGGTGCCGCCCCGTCTGTCGTGCCTGGCGCCACGTAACCTCCACCCGCGACTTTCTCTTGGCACATCATGCCCGGCAGCCCTCGCTCTCCATCGTCCGCCGATTTGAATACACCGATTTGAACTACCAAAACATCCTCGCTTTCGACCACCGGGCCGCCGCCGCCGCCCAACTCCAACCAGTCGCCCGGTTTGGCCAGAAGTTCTCGCTGGAGGCCTCCTGTGACGGCCTCCTCGTCCTCTCCAGTGCTGACATGTTCGGCACCTGCTTCTCCGCCTGCAACCCGGCCACGCGCGAGCATGCTCCCCTCTGGAGAGCGTGGGGCTTGAGGTTATTGGGCATGTACCTGCACCGCCCTACCGGCGACTACCGGCTATTGCTGCACCGGAGTAGACGCATTGAGTCGCTTCTCGGACATCTACTCCCTGAAGGAAAAATTGGATGCTACGCCCTCGCACTGGGCTCCGGCGAGCCACTAAGGTACATCGGGGCATGGAGACGGTTACGACGGTGCTATTCGAGGCACCTGCCCTGGTCCGCAATAGCATGCATTGGTACCAAGGACAACGTCAAAACGGAAGCGACCTAGTATTGGTATTCGACACCACAACCGAGTTGTTCCGACAAATGCGCCCTCCTCCGGTTGTTCTCAGTCCCACCACTAAGTCATATGTCTTTGAGACAGAAGGCACCCTTGTATCTCTAGCTACAACGATACTATGAAAATTCTTGATATATGGGTGTTGCAGCATTACGAGGACGAATTTTGGGAGCGAAAGTACCGGTCGAATTACCGGTCACCGAAATAAGGAGGCGGTTTGGAAGATGTTATGACGATTGGGATGTGAGTGTTGTGTCGATGGATGGGGACGTCCTCTTGTTGCTTAGAGTGGGCTCGTGTATGTTTTACGTCGACACGGGTGGCAGACTGGTTGACAACGTCTATCATGATAGCCAACAATTCTCTCCTTGTGAACTTCGGCTCAAACAATCTCTTGTTCCGCATACTTTCTTTACGGCACTGGAAGATCATGTTGTGAACCAATCACCTTTTGTCTGACGGCTGTTGAGATAGGTAGTGCTTCTTAACGGCTTAGTTACCGTATTTTCATGACCTGCAATGCCTATGGTTTGGTTAAGTATGAACGCCGCTGGCTTATTCTTCTTGCGTTGTTGTATATAAAGTTGTGATCAGAAGCTCCGATTGGTAAATGGTTGCATGACATCTATGCTTGTTTACATACCCTCTGAGTCTGAAGGGACTACTACCGTGTGTTGATGCTAAAATTAATAATTATTTTTTCTCTGCTTTGAATTATTTGCCAGCTGATTCGCCTCATTTTCTGTTTTTTTGGCTGGGGAATTGATTTGTATTATTCATTTATCTATTGATTTGTAGTACTCAACTGTTACTGATCTATATGTCTGGGGCCCATATTTCTTGAATGGAATAATCAACTTTACCTTATATGTATATAGTGTTTTTCTTGATAGTCAATATGTGGAGTTTCATGTTTCTACCGTTTGTTGTAGCTGGCGAAGAAAACAGGCAGGCTCCCTTTGTTGACTTGCCGGCTGCATTTTGATTACTAGAAGAACTAGAAGCACCACACGTTAAAGTAAATGGTTGCATCGTAGTCACTTCTCAGTGTAATGTTATGTTAGACTAGTCACAATGGGGAGTAACATAGACTAGTATCATGTGCATGATACTAGTATATGATACTACCTCCACAATGGGTAGTAACATATGTGTGGTATCATATAACAGTGCATTTATTAGGTTGTAGACTCATCTTGCATTGGAACCCGTTATGTTACAGTATCTACCTATGATACCACTATCACCTCTCTCATCATTAATTGCAGTGACACATCAGCTTTTTGCCAACATGGCATGCATGATACCACCTATGATACCCCCATTGTGGCTAGTCTTATAATTCAATTTCTTGATGATTCAGTTGCATTGTTTGATAGGTCTTATGGGGAGTTGGGGACTAATAATGTAGCAATTATAACAAGATCTGGTTATATGTGTCTAAGATTTTTAGTATTCTTGTAAAAAGTACGGGTACCGCAACCTGAAAACCTATAAATGTACTTTTGTGCTTCCATCCTGACTCTTTTTCCGTTGCATTGAAGAAACAATTATTTGCAAAATAGCACAAAGGCTTGCTATGGTCTGGCTCAGGTTCCCACATTGTGTTCATATCTCGTGCTGGACAGAACAAGTTGCGTCGCAGTAAGTAATTAAGTTGAGAACCACCCTGATCATTTCCTTCAGAACGGTCAAGTAAGTTGTGTGTGATATGAAACTGGCGATCGCGATCGAGAAAGCGTGTTCACCTGAAACTGTTTGGTGCGGTGTGTATGCTCAAACATGCCCTTGCAAAGGCAAGAAAGAGCAGAGAATTCAGAGTAGTGGTTGAAACATATACCAGTGGCCGGGTGAGAGTAGCAGGTGATCCATGGAACGGCGGTTGGAATAAAATCATACTACATGAAGTGTTTCCAAACTCAATCGGTATAATAAAGTCGCAAGATTGTTCTATAGATCTTTTCCAGCATAGAATGGATGCATACAATAGTTATTTTGTACAGAAAAACGATCGCACTTGGGCGTGGTAGAGAAGTGCCTAGCTAAAAGTTGCATGAGGAAGATGCACGTGTGATGAACTCACCACCTATGCTAAGATCGATGCCAGGAATGAAAAGCACTTCCACCCACACCTCTACGACTAGGTTCCAGCAGTCAGTTTCATGGATGTCAATGAACTCCTGGGCAGCGCAACAATAGAGAGATATCAATAACCATTTCCTAGCTTCAAGCATCTTCATGAATCATGATAGCTTCCTTCTAGTTAAGGGAGCTTTGAGCGGTAGACTCCCTATTGATCATCTCATCAGAGCTATCTGTAAATCGAGGGGCGGCTCCGCGCCGGCAAGCTCGAGGTCCACGCCAAACAGCCGGACGCACCGCCGGTCGCGCGGCGCCACAACGTCGCCAGCCGTCGACGTCACGAGCCGCCGCGTCTCGAGGACGGGCGCACGCAAAACGTCCGTGGCCGGCGTGCCGCCTCGGCGCCGGCAGTCGATGAAGAGCGCGCCCCGGCGCGGCAGAAGGACACGGTGTCCCCCGCGGCGAGGCGGCGGTCGCGGACGAAGGCGCTCCAGCCCTTGGTCATGACGTAGCTTTGGCTGCTGCCCCAGTAGGAGAAGCGGAACGCCCACGCCTTCCCGCCGCCCCGCGCGTCCTCGAACCGCAGCACGGCGCCCGATGCCGCCCCGCCGCCGGCGAGCAGCGGCGGGAGGAAGTGCCTCTCGGCGAAGTGCTTGGGCACCACCAGCCGGTTCAGCTTCCCCACGTCGCTCGGCGTCACCGTCTTGTCGAACATGTGCTCCCGCCTCATCGTCGTCATCCTCTCCTCGCCGCCATCTGCTCCCCTGCTGCTCGACGTCAACGCCATTGATGGATTTGCAGCTCAGATTAGATTCACCGATCTTTCTCTTGCCTGGTCTAGATTGATGGATATGCATACATACACCTGCACATGTGTGCACTATTTATACTTGTACAGTATCTATCTTTGTACTCCTCCATATCCTGTTTGGCGACAAGTCATCTACCTAGGTGTTGACTTTCCATGCCTGGTAGTGTACTCATCCATATCTTGTTTGGCCAATCTGAGCCGTAGCTTGTTTCTTGTTGGTGATCGGATGGTCAACATGCATACATTGTTGCGTAGTGTGCATGTCTGACGTGTCACGCGTATATAATTTGATGTGTAACTAGGAAGCAGGTGCATGTGAAACCATGAGGCGATCGTCTGCGACTAACACCGATTACAAGCTAACATCAACTTAATTACTTATTTACTTACTGTAAGAATAATGAATTTGCAGTGTCAACGCGGTAGATTCGTGGAAAATGGACGGGCACCCTAGTCAATGCTAGGCATATAACTCCGAGAAACTAATGTCGTGATGTTGATTAATTAAGGTTGAACATGTAATAATCATTACTATATGGGATGCAAGCTGGAGAGTGTTTGGCAAAAATATGCGTTCAAGTCTTGGAGTAGCAGTACAACTTACCAGTAGTACTATTATTGGGTTGGTATACCCTTTGAAGATTTGCGACTAGTCTTATAATTTGGATGCAACGATGCCAGGAGAAGTATTTTTAACCTGCATAATTGAGCACCAAATTATGTAGTAGACAGTTTTAGAAAGATAATATGCACTTTGGGTTGGTGCAGTACTGCAGTGTGGTGAACTTGTCATGCATCCTCCTGTCCCAAATAAAACATTTTTAATTTTTACCGTAATTAATCAAGCTGGCAATGGGATGTCTGGTACTTGGCCCTGGTGACGATGTCAGCCTTGAAAATGTGTTTTGGTCACCTCTGCTTTACTTAGACCTGGTCACATCCAAAGGTTCTTCCCTGTAGTAGAGCACAGTTGTTTATGTATGATGAATAAGTAAACTATGTTTCCTGGCCAATTGACCAATTGATTATGGCCAATGAAACATTAGGTTTAATAAATTAAGCATCACAACTTGGATAGTCCGGAGTGATATTGTTCAGTTGTGTCCGGGGGTGGTCCTGAGCTTATACATTTAAATTTAGAGTGAAAGAGTATACCACTTCTTAATGTGTTGTCTCAACTCCACACAACTCTCAAGAGCCAAATTGACAGTTTTAGTATTCCGCTCAGTTCACTGTAGGCAGGTAGGGGTGTTAGGTTTGTAGGGCATTGCATTTGCGTCAATATAAGTTAACGGATCGGCATACTAATGGTTTGCGGTATTTTGCATAACACAAGCTACATTAGCTTTTTCTAAGAAAAGGGGTGCGGATCCCCGGCTTCTGCATCAAAATGATGCACACAGCCTCCGGAATTTTATTGCATAGTACCAAAGTTTAAAGGTTTACAACTGAAGGATCACTTAGTGTGGATACAAAAATCTAGTAAGTTAATCTATTCAATCCGGAGGTAATATGGAAGAGCTACTAAGACGAATGATTGACAGTGAGATCCCGTTTGCGGCTCGTCCGAACGGGGGAAGCCGGAGCGGCGGCTCCAGGATACGGTTGTGTGTGTATTATGGGACGGTGGTCTGGCGTCATGTGGATGGCGAGATCCCACTATTTGTGCGGTTTTTCTGGCCCGTTTTCCCTCATAAACTCGGTCCCCTATACGGTTTTTGGGGCCGATTTTCCTTATAAACTGGGCATCGGTCATCTTGATCTTCTTATTCTGTTAATGAATATGGCAGTTCTCCTGTCGTTATTCAAAAAAAAATGTTTGAGCCCAAGAGGCTCTGGCAGTGGATAACTATGCATACAGACGACTACATGCCACATATATATATTTGATGAAACATATGTATAGAGATAATCAGAGAGATTCATAAATGGTGAACAAATTAATTAGGGTTATATAATTAGATGGCATCCAAGTTGGAGAACCGGCAAAATGCTCGTACAAGTTTTGGAGTAATAGTACAACTTATGCTAGTGTACTAATATTATTGGGTTAGTACCTACCTAGTGCGAATTTATTAGTTTCTTGACACAACTCTATGCCAGGAGAAGTATTGTTGGCTTGCATATTCAACTCAACATTATATATAGCTGATGACAAAGAAAATATGCAATTTGGGTATGTGCATTGTAGTGGTGGTAGGCTTGTCATCCATTTGCCTCAGCCAGTGTTAATACCTTAGACGTGCAACTAGACAAGGAGTTAGCTAATTAAACCGGTTAATTACCTTGGTGACATCACCCTTGAAAAGATTGTGCATGTCACTTCCACTTTACTTGGACCTGGTCACAACCGAAGGTTGTTCCCTGGTCACTTTGCACGCGCTTTGTGACAGCGTATAATATGTCAAACTATAATTAACTAAAGTTTTCTGAGCAGGAGATTCTGGCCAATGAAACCTAGCTTAGATGACTAAACTAAGCATCACCACTTGTGCTGATCTCCACTGACCTAGTTTAGTTAGTTGGTCATGCATCTGAGATGCCCACATGAACTTCATTAATTAATGCACTTATAATTGAAGATTATTCTCACTATTTCTTAAATTATTTTTGTTTTAGCATAACTTTGTAAAGTTTTACCAAATATAGATGAAAAATAGAAAGAAAATATCAAATAGAAGAGGGATGACCAGATAAATGATTAATCGAATCAGAGTTGTGAGCATACATTTTTCATGCACACGTCAAAATGGCTCACAACCCCAAGGATAAGGTAGTACACAAGAGTGTCCTTGCCAAGCCAAAGGAAATTTAACTTAAAATTACTGGCCGATGCAATGGATTTTGCATTTTTTAACCACCAAAGGCTTGGATTCTGTTTGGGTTTTAGATGATCAATCAGCTATTACGAACCGCGTGGAAAGAAATAATAGAAAAGGAGCTCTAGTATAAAGATCTTCATTGCTGAATAGCAAGCTTGCTTAACCTGAGGAGAGGTCATCAACTCATCATACATATGACACTAGCTATAATCAACTTATAATCATGCAACAGGCTGAAGAAGTGAATGCCACGAGTTGCATTAATCTGGATTGGCTCTCCTTGTTGGTCAAGTCATTGGTGGCTTGGCTCCAGTTGGATATACATGTTGGCCTTTTTTATATAATCGACACTGCATATATCATGTACAAATATTGACCGAATGATTCAGTGATTTATTATTGCATCGGAGCTGCCTGTCCTGAGCGCAAGTGTGCACTGTACACGGCCATTTCAATTAGCATGGTTGACATATATATATGCCGACCTTACAAGTACATGAAAACGTACTACTCGTCGTTCTTTAAAGAAATGAGAGCAAGATGGAGCTTGAGTGGACAGTCATGTATGTGCATGAAAATATGCAGATAATAAAATCTCCTAGAATTGACCATGATGTACATAGATTATCTTTTAAATGTTCTCATTGTTTTCTTAAGGAATAATGGAAATGGTATCATTAAGTTTTCTTACAAAATAACAATTTCCGTCGATTGGTACCATGAAAATTCCAAGAATTTGGATGTGGCTTTCTCTTTTTTCTTCTTACTACTAGTGATTGTTATCCACTAAAATTATGAATTTGAAAATCACTCATTATTTTTCAAGGATCTAGTATAGACTTATTGATCACAAGAATATTTTTACAATAATTATTGGACTTGCCTAACTCAGAATTTTCATATCATGTAGTTTTATGGCTTGCCTAATCGATGAACTAGGGAATATCGTCGAGGTGAGTGCGATGGACTTTGACATGACTTTTGCTAGACTTGAATCTTTTGGAACAATTTGAAAAAAATCAAATTATGAAATATCGCAAAGATGATATTGTCACATTTCAATACAAGTGTAAAGTTGTAATTTAAATATGAATCTAAAAACAAATACTACCTCTGGTCCGCTTTAAGTGTAGCGAAATGTGTACTGTGTTAGTACTGCTGACAGTTATTACGTATCAGGGGAGATATATTCTATAATGTTCAGTAGTTTAGATGAGATATAATGGAGGTAAAACTAATATAGTAATATTTAATTAAATACAAGATTTTGTATTGATCTCAATATTTGTATAGTTTATTTGACTTTACAAATGTCCAAAAGAATCACAAAGAAGATTACATGAAGAAATAAATAAAATAAAATCCTAAACTAAATCGTGATCTTCATTTCATTTTATTTGCACCCACAAAATAAACACAAAGACAAATTAAAATGTTGGTTATGGTTAGAATGTTTTCCTTCACCTTTTTGGTGATGCAATGTTTGATTTGGGGCCTAGCTAGTGGAAATAGAGAACTGCTCTTGATTCCCCAAGGTTATTGGAGGGGTAATCATCATCTTAGCTGGGGAGAAAGGGGCGATAAGATTTTTGGGGAGCGCTCTCGCGCAACTACTAACATCTTCACCAACGACTACTGCCTAACGCCAACTACATCTTCGGGTGTCATGTCTACCGTTGAAAACACCATAAACGGACTTCTTCATCTTGCACCATATGTGTTTCTACCTCTTAAATTTGAGATCATGTTACAATTTTTGCTCAACTAGTTTGATTTCTACTTTTACGGTCATGCTTTATCTATTGTTTTCATGAATTAAACCTTATGAAAAATTCTCATATGTCCAACAGTTCTCACCGTACGTTTATAGTTCTATAAATTATTCACCTTGAAGAACCGTTGCACCAATTCTTGGTTTTTTATCTGAAGAATTATTGTTTCATAGGCAAGTTCTTGTGAAGCCTGTGATTAGCATTCAGCATGTTGATTCTGTTGGCTGAGTTCTAGCGGATTTTTAGGGTTTTGTCAGAGGTTTTGCTAGGATGGCCGCTCAATCAACAGTGATTGTTTCTTTCTGGCAGCAAAGTGGGAGGGTTTTTCATCTGCCGGAAATGTCTGATTAGGCTCACGAGACCATTCACCCATACTATTTTGGGCTGAATTAACTATGCATGTGTTGATGCTAAATTCAACAACCCATTTGCTCTGATTTTGAATATTTGCCTACTAATCTTCCTCGTGTCTTCATTTTATTGGACTGTGGAATTTATTTAGCTTTATTTGTATTATTATCTTGTGGTAAAATACTCTTGTTTTAGTGAATGGTTTCTCGTGATCAATTGTTAGCAAAATTTGTTTGACTAACGTCACTATTCCTTGAATGTGAGTAGACTTTTACCCCTTTTTGGTGTCTTCTTAATAGTCAATAGCTTGTCGCAATGGATTTTTTCTCTCTCTTTTTTTCTTGAAAACGATTTTTCCTTGTTGGTGTCATCTTCTTTGTTTTCTTCTTCCGTCTCAACTCTCACTCAAACTCTTTGTTGGTTTCATCAATTTCAATAATCAAGTTTATTGTGTTAACTTGCACAAATGCTAAAATTATTTACTACTCCGTACTTAGCTTGGATGATTATGTTGGATGGGACATTTTATTCGTATGAAATAATGAAAAAATATGCTATAACAGTGAAGTGAATCAAGTGATCTCCCTTTGGGCTATAATAAGCCAGCCCGTGAAAAGATATGCAGCCCAGCTCAAAGTCCACGCCTACCTACGCCGCCGCCACCAGAATGACATCCCAGCCGGCGACTCTGGCGGCGGCTCTCCTCCCGGGCCTCGTCGACGAGATCTTCGTCTGGGAGATCCTCGCCCGCCTTCCCCCCAAGCCCCTCCTCCGCTGCCGTGCCATCTGCCGCGCCTGGCGCCGCGCCACTTCCACCCGCGACTTCCTCCTGGCGCACCACGGCCGGCAGCCCTCCCTCCCCGTCGTCTGCGGGTTCGACAAGGCCGGCGGGCACTACAACGACGTCCTCGCCTTCGACCACCGGGCCGCCGCCGCCGACGCCCGGCTCCAGCCCCTCGCCCAGCTCGACAACCACAACTTATTATGTCTACAAGACGGGAGAATTGATTTTAACCCCTCAGTTCGTGCGCCTTGAATCAGATGCCCCCTTCTTCGTCTGCCTCACTTCTAAGCCCCCCAGATTGGCCTAATCGTTGCTCATTGCCCCCTTTGGCCCGATTAACATATTTGTCAAAATATAAACAACAACTAGGCACATGAATAACAGAACTGCCCTTCAATTTCTACACGGCTCCATCCGGCTCGAGCGACGGCCACCGTCTTGCTGCTCATCTCCAAGCCGAGCTCGAGATCGCTGCCGCCAGTCCACCCCAACGCCAGATTCCTGTGGCTCCCAATCCTGCACGCCCCTTGTTACACTTCCACGGATCTGCGAGGACGGAAACCAGAGAAACGCATCAAGAAATTGCTCGGGAGTCTCTGCTCCGCCGGTCGCTACCGGTCGCCGCCAATCTCTGCTCCGGCCGGCCGAACCGGGGTGAGCATACGCGGTGTTAGCCTAAGCAAACTTGGTTGCCAAGCTCATGCACTACACATGCATACGTGATAATATTCTATGCATGGGGTGTGAACGTGAGACTTGAACAGGTAGTAGCAAGTCAAGATAAGCAGCTGCCGCAGGTGATAAGCTGCAAGATAGGATAAGTGGCAGTGCTCAGGATAAGTAGCAGGCTGCAGTTTGCCAGAGGATAGCTTGGCGGCTTGACTTCTTGGACTTCCAAAGGTCAAGTATTCTCACTAGGAGGAGTAGTACGTGAGCAGGTTTGTGTAGCTCACTAGTAGTATAAATAGGGCACCCCTTGTATCAGTTTCAGCACCAAAGCAGAATGAGCTAAGTGAATACAGAGAGAGGAAAAGGCCCCGGCGTTCGTCGCCGGGGCGGGCGCCCAGCAAAATTTGTCTCCTCGTCTTCTTGTGATCGTTCGTCGATCCTTGGTTCCAACATTTGGTATCAGAGCCTCGTCCGTCGAGGTCGGAGTCTTCATCGCCGTCGAGCTGCGTCACGAGCGAGGAGAAGATATACTGCCCGGTAAGTCGTGGCACCGGCGGCAAAGAGGTGATGGCCATGGTGTGGAGGCCATTGCCGCGAGGAGTTCATCGTCCATCTCCAAGTCGTCGACGAGGTGCGTCATCGACGGCAACATGGAGGTGCGTCACCGGCGAGTTGCGGCACCGGTGATGAACATGTGCGAGTCGTCGACGAGGTGCGTCATCGACGGCAACATGGAGGTGTGTCACCGGCGAGTTGCGGCACCGGTGATGAACATGTGCGAGTCTTCGACGAGGTGCGTCATCGACGGCAACATGGAGGTGCGTCACCGGCGAGTTGCGGCACCGGTGATGAACATGTGCGAGTCGTCGACGAGGTGCGTCATCGACGGCAACATGGAGGTGTGTCACCGGCGAGTTGCGGCACCGGTGATGAACATGTGTGAGTCGTCGACAAGGTGCGTCATCAGCGACAACATCGAGGCGAGTCACCGGCGAGTCGTGGCACCGGTGAAGAACAAGATGGCGTGGTGGCGGTGCGCCGTGACGTCGTGCATGCGACGAGCGTGGCGGCCGCCGAGGACATGCGTGTTGGCACTGATGGCCAACTCGCAGATATCTTCACCAAAGCGCTGGGCAGGATCAAATTCGTGGAGATGAGACAGAAGCTTGGCGTCGTGGATTTGGCATAACGGCAACAAGTTTGAGGGGGTGAATGTTAGCCTAAGCAAACTTGGTTGCCAAGCTCATGCACTACACATGCATACGTGATAATATTCTATGCATGGGGTGTGAACGTGAGACTTGAACAGGTAGTAACAAGTCAAGATAAGCAGCTGCCGCAGGTGATAAGCTGCAAGATAGGATAAGTGGCAGTGCTCAGGATAAGTAGCAGGCTGCAGTTTGCCAGAGGATAGCTTGGCGGCTTGACTTCTTGGACTTCCAAAGGTCAAGTATTCTCACTAGGAGGAGTAGTACGTGAGCAGGTTTGTGTAGCTCACTAGTAGTATAAATAGGGCACCCCTTGTATCAGTTTCAGCACCAAAGCAGAATGAGCTAAGTGAATACAGAGAGAGGAAAAGGCCCCGGCGTTCGTCGCCGGGGCGGGCGCCCAGCAAAATTTGTCTCCTCGTCTTCTTGTGATCGTTCGTCGATCCTTGGTTCCAACACGCGGGCCGTAATCCACGAAAATTGGAGGCTCTTACCTTGGGACAGCAATGGAAGGCGGCAGACGGCTTGGAGATGCGGCGGAGCGGCCAGGGGCGAGGCGCAGCGGCTCCGGCACCGGCAGGAGGTCACCGACGGGACGAGCAGAAGAATCGCGCAACTTCTCTGCCGCCCAGCCCGCGTGTGACTTAAGAAATTTACAGGGGCATACTTGTCATTTCACAGTCTAATTAGCCTATAATATTAGATTATTAGCTTTATCAGGAGATAACAAAGCCAAAGGGGGCAATGAGCAAGGCCAATCTGGGGGGCTTAGAAGTGAGGCAGACGAAGAAGGAGGCATATGATTCAAGGCGCACGAACTGAGGGGGTTAAAATCAATTCTCCCCTACAGGACTCCTGCGACGGCCTCCTCGTCCTCTCCGCGAGCACGACGACTGACCGGCCCTGCTTCGCCATCTGCAACCCGGCCACGCGTCAGCGTGCTCTCCTCCGGCAACCATGGGACGCCAGCTTGTTCAATTTACTGGGAATGTACCTGCACCACAGCACCACCCTTCCGGCCAGTACAGGCTGTTGCTATACCGGACGAGCAACAGGTTTTCATTCGCCGGGCATCTGCTGCCTGAACCCAAGACCGGCTGCTACGTCGCGCTGGGCTCCGACCAGCCACCAAGGTACGTCGGGGCCGGGCCGGAGGCAGCATCAGCATTGGGCTTCGACACGCCTGCAGTCCTTGTCCGAGACTACTTGCACTGGTCTCCACTTCAGCATCAAAGCACACTGGTGACTGTATTCGACACCGCAGCCGAGTCATTCCGGCAAATGCGTGCTCCAGATGTTCCCGGTGCTAAGCCATATGTCTTTGAGATGGATGGCAAGCTTGGCATCTACAGGTACGACGATGCCATGAAAGTTGTTGACATATGGGTTCTAACGGACTATGAAGGTGAGGTCTGGGAGTACAAGCACCGAATCGAATTGCCGGTCACAGAAATGGTCATGGGGCGGTTTGGGAGGCGGAAAGACCAATGGGATGTGAGCGTCGTGTGTGCCATCATCTTGCTGCTCAGTCGTGGCCAGTGGCTGTTTCACGTTGACGTTGACGGCCAGCTGGTTGACAGTTTCCATCACGATGGCCAGAAGTTGTCTGCTTGTGGAATTCAACTGAAGCAAACTCTTGTTCCGCATGCCTTTTTCACGGCACCGGAAGATTACACTGTGAATGCCCCGCCTTTCATCTGATGGACGGCTGTTGAGCGAGGTAGTGATTCTAACGACCTAGCTTGGGTATCATCATGAGCTGCAAAATATATGGATTGGATTATGTATGAACCTGCTGTCTTCTTTTTGCAATAATGTAGCTACAGTTGTGTTCAGAAACTCTGATTGTTATATGGTTTGCATGACATCTATCTATGCTTGTTTATATACCCTTTGAGGGCTCAAGTGACTATTGTGTGTGTCCATGCTAAAGTTAACAAGTATCCGTTCTCTGCTTTGAAATATTTGCCAACTGATTTGCCTCATGTCCCTATTTTTTGTCTAGTGGTCTTCTTAACAGTCGATGTTTAGGTGTTTCCTGTTTCTACCGTTTGTTATAGCTGACGATGAAAATAGGCAGATTTCCCTCTCTGTTTACTTGTGAGCTGCATCTGATTATTAGAATAGCTTTGTTATACCATAGGCAACTTCTCAATGAAATGCTTTATTATACTCACTCCGATCCTAATTAAGTGACGCAGCTTATACTACTCATTTGTACATAGCTAGTTCTGTACGTATGACACTTAAAACTGTTCAGAGGGAGTAATTCATTCATCTGGTTTGATAGGGTCTTATGGGGGGGACTAATAAGCTCGCGATTACTCAAAAACTAGATATGGTTATATTTGTCTCCCTTCGAGGAGTTTTACTATATACTCGTATTGTAGAAGAGATGGGTACTGCAACCTGAAAATCTGTAAATTTTCTTTTGGGCTTCCATCTTAACTCTGTTTTTCGGTTGCATTGTTTGCAATGATCTGTTGTGTATTTTCCTTTGCCTGCTAACCATTTTAAGGATTATGTTCAAGAAACAATTTTTTACTAAAAAGCACAAGAAAGGTTTTTCATGGTCTGGCTCAGGTCTCTCATTTTACCCAATATCTTATGCAGGACAACACCAGGCCATGTTGTGTGATAATAAGTTGAGATTCGCTGTGATCATTTCCTCCAGAATGTAGAAGTAAGTTGTAAAAGCAAGTTCATATATGTGTGTGTGATGTGAAACTAGCGATCTAGAAGTGTCTTCACCCGAAACTATTTGGTGTGGTTGGAACTTGGAACATGGACCAGTGGGTGAGAGTAGCAGGTGATCTGGAACGGCAGTTGCAGCACAGCTACTACTTCTCACTGTACGTCTGTGTTTCTATAAATTCTTCACCTCGAAGAACTGCCACGCCAAGTCTTGGTTTGTTCTCTGAAGAAGGATTGTGTCCTGGGAGAGTTCTTGTGAAGCTTGTAGTTAGCATTCAGCAGCAGCTGCTGTTGGCGGAATGGATCCGCGTGGTCCCAGAGGACCAGGTTGGGGAGGCCCTGGAGGGCGGCATCCTGTACCACCCGGAGGGCCTGGATTTCCGGGTGGCCCTGGAGGACCAGGTTGGGGAGGACCTGGAGGGTGCCATCCGGTACCACCTGGAGGGCCTGGATTTCCGGGTGGCCCCGGAGGACCAGGTTGGGGAGGCCCTGGACGGTTGCATCCAGTACCACCCGAAGGCCCTGGATTTCTGGGTGGCCACGGAGGACCAGGTTGGGGAGGGCCTGGAAGGTGGCATCCAGTACCACCTGGAGGGCCTAGATTTCCTGGTGGTCCTGGTTTGGTGGCTTCTTCGGATCCTGGTAAGTTATATCTTCAGCTAAGTAATGAAAACATGCTAAGAAAAAACCAAGTAATGATGAATGAAAATTTACTTTTCCAACTAATACCATTAAGTTTACACCTCAACAAGAATAAGGGAATCCAGGCAGTCAGATGGTTAGTGGTTCAGGGGTCAACCAAAATAAAGTGCAATATTTATATAATGATGAAGCATCCATATGTCAGGTAGCATTCTTCCTCTGATTCTCTAAAGCTCTGACGAATGCTTCTTCTGCAGCTTCTACCTCCTCTGCTGTTGTTGCCTGCTCCAAGATTTTGGTAGGCTCGTTCCTCAGGCACCCAGGCCCGGGCGGCCCACCACCGCCCCACGCCGAACATATCCACAACAACAAATAATGCACTGCTGGGTCATCACATTCCCTGAAGAACTTTACTAAAATGAACATTTAAGCTGTTGGGACTGGGGAGTGTCATCTGCTACAGTATACATTTACACTAGTGAAAAACCGTCGTGGCATATCTCTTTGAGATCATTGTATGCAGTCTTACCTTGTTACCGGCACTCATGTTATTTCAGTGACTAAATGCAGTTATCAGAGCTCTGCTCTACTTTGTACTACCTTGTTCCATTTCACAAGTTAGCATGTGAAAAAGATGCATACTCAGCCCCAAGATTTTATTATTTTGTGTAGCTCATAATACAAAGTATTTGAAATTTATATTTTGCATGTTTGTGGGATACAACATTGGCTACATCTGGGATTTTTATAGATTTTATTGGAACTCATAAATATAATTTTTGATATTTTTTTAAATGGAGGGAGCACTAAACCTCGGGAGCCAAAGACACTATCTGCATTAGAATTCATAACTTGTGTTTAGAATCCAGCACTTGGCTGAATGCAGTAGCACCTGTCCAGAAGTTGTGCCAATTTACTAGACACATTTATGGGCACGTTCAAGCTGAGCCCAGCTAGATTTTTCTAGTTTGTCTCCCATTATATCTGAAAACCCCAAGTGCTCTAGAATAGTTCAAACCTAAAACAAATAGGTTTGAACCAAAATCTACACAGGCTCAGTCTAGGTTCCACTTGGGGGCTTTGCAAGACGCTGTCCACCTGTCCAGCTTGCAACCAAGGAACAAGACACGTTTTATGTGTCTTACATAAAAGGATATAAACTAAACTATATACAATGTAAACTTGTATAGGAGATAGTTTATCGGAAATTCATGTTGGCTCCCGGGCACAGATGCACCCGGTATCTGCAAAAAAATTTCAAAATTTGAAAACTCATCAAAAAAATCTGAAAAAAATCATGCACGTACCTGACGCCGGTATGCACCACCGTATTTTTTTTCGCGACGAAATACCATCGTACGCGCCCTGTACAAAAATGACAAATTTCCTGTCAGAATTTCAAAATTTGAACTGTACTTTTCTGACAGGAAATTTGTCATTTTTGTACAGGGCGCGTACGATGGTATTTCGTCGCGAAAAAAATACGGTGGTGCGTACCGGCGTCAGGTACGTGCATGATTTTTTGCAGATTTTTTTGACGAGTTTTCAAAATTTGAAATTTTTTTGAAATCTACCGGGTGCATCTGTGCCCGGGAGCCAAATTTATAATAGTTTATGCACTGAAATGTCCTCGGTGGTCACTCAGGGTAAGGTAACAGCTTCTTTTGGAGGAGATTTTTTTTCTATAGAAAGCCTCCTTTAAAGTTAATTCCAGGCGCATATCTTTTAGACGGCAAGGAGTACTAATTTCTATGCTTATCAGACTGGTTCCTCCTGTTAGATGTGTATAAGTTACTGTTCATCACACACATGTATACCTGTATATGTACCTGGCCTTTGGCCCTGTTGAATGTAGTTGCTCATTCACAACATGGTATCAGAGCAGAGGTTGCTCTCCTCCTCCCGCGCGTTGCAGCTCCGCGCATGTAGCCCACCGTCGCCGTCGTCGCCTGTCCGTCGACCTGCGCTCTTCTTCTCTCCTGCTTCCGGCCGTCGCTGTCCTCCGCGTCCCCGTCCAGCTTCGCCTCGGGCCGTCCCCGTCCCGTCCCCGGCCACTGCGGGCGCCCGAGCCCGAGCCGTCTTGCTCTCCTCTTCCCCGTCCCCGGCCGCTGCGGGCTTGCCGCGCCGAGCCCGAGCCGTCGCCTGCCCGTCGTCGCCTGGCCACCTCGGGCCGTCCCGCCGTCGCCCCGGCCGCCGTCGTCCCGGCTCTCCTCTTCCCCGTCCCCGGCCGCTGCGGGCTTGCCGCGCCCGAGCCCGAGCCGTCGCCTGCCCGTCGTCGCCTGTCCACCTCGGGCCGTTCCGCCGTCACCCCGGCCGCCGTCGTCCCGGCCGCGGCGCTCCGGCCTGCCCCTGCCTCCAGCCGGCCGCCTCTGCTGCCCTCCGTGCTGGTCCGTGCATCGGGCTGGTCCGTGCTGCATCGGGCTGGTGAGTTTGAGCTGTGATCCAGATTCTCTCTCCTTTGACTTCAAAAAAAAAAAAAAATCAGAGAGCCCGCGATGTCCTCTTCGGGCTATGTTGCTGTTCCTCGGTGCTCTGTGATCTTTGATGGCACCAACTACGCCGAGTTTGTGGGCTTTATGCGCATCCACATGCGCGGCCTCCTGTTGTGGGGCGTTCTCTCTGGCGAGGTCTCCTGTCCGCCGTGCCCCGTTGCTCCTGTGGCTCCTACTCCACCGGTGCCACCCGCTCTTGCCGCTGATGCTTCTGAGGCTGATCGTGCTGCCGCCAAGGATGCTGATGATCTTGCAGTTGAAGCCTACGACCAGCAGGTATCGGATTACTCGGAGTCTCTCTCTATTTATCGGGATGCTCTGTCTGTTTACACTCAGTGGTGCAATGATGATGCTCGTGCTGCTGCTGTCCTCACTGCTAGTGTTCTACCCCAGTTTGCTTCTGAGTTTATGGGATTGGGCACTGCTGCTGCGATGTGGACTTATCTGTGTCAGCGCTATCAGCCCTCTGGTGATGCTCTCTACCTATCTGTAGTGCGTCAGGAGCATGATCTTCAGCAGGAGATTCTACTGTTGATGAGTTCTACACACAGTGCTCTGCCATCTGGCGTCAGCTTGACTCTCTGAGGACTGTTGTTTGTGGTACTTGTCGCTGCTGTCAGACAGTGAGGTCCGATTTGGAGTTTCAGCGTGTTCATGAGTTCCTGTCTCGCCTCCGTCCCGAGTTTGAGCCTCGGCGTGCTCACCTGCTTGCCCGTGGTCGTGTTTCTATATCAGTGGTGCTTGCAGAGGTCCGAGCTGAGGAGACACGCCTCCGTTCTGCTGGTTTGCTTGCGGTTCCCACTGTGCTAGCTGCCCGAGCCATTGTGTCGTCTGCTCCACCGCTGCTACCCACTCCTTCAGGGGGGGGGTGGGCGGGCGTCCTCCTTCAGGTGGGCGTCCTCCTTATTCAGGAGCGGGCCGGCCTCGCATCTTCTGTGGCTATTGTAAGAAGCCCGGTCACCCAGAGTCAGATTGCTTCAAGAAGCAGCGTGACCTGAGTCGCTCCTCTCCTGTGGCTCGTGTGCCCTCAGCGACTCCGTCACTCACTGACCAGGATATTGTACGGCTCAAGCGTATACTGGCTTCATCAGGCTCTTCCTCGACGGGCACCGTTGCCTCGCTGACTGCTTCCACTACTGCTGCTCCGCCACCACCGCCTACACAGTCAGGTACGTCTCCGTGGGTTCTGGATTCTGGAGCTTCCTTTCACATGTCTTCTGATTCTTCCACTCTGTCCTCTCTTCGACCTCTTGATTCTCCTCTCAATGTTCTCACTGCCGATGGCACACCTCTTCCTGTTGCTAGTCGTGGCACTCTCTCTACTCCGTCCTTCTCTGTTCCTAGTGTTTCTCATGTTCCCCGTCTTACCATGAATCTATTTTCCGCTGCTCAACTTGCTGATTCTGGCTGTCGTGTCATTCTTGATACCGACTCTTGTTCTGTTCAGGATCGTCGCACCCAGGTTCTAGTTGGAGCTGGCCCTCGGCGCCGTGAGGCTCAGGGCCTTTGGGAGGTTGACTGGCTTTGTGTTCCTTCCGCTGCCACCACACCCGCCAGCTCGCATGCTCTTGCTGCCTCCTCCTCTGCGTCCTTCCAACAGTGGCATCATCGACTTGGTCATATATGTGGCTCTCGCTTGTCCTCGCTAGTGCATCAAGGTGTCTTAGGGTCTGTCTCTGGCGATGTATCTTTACATTGTAATGGTTGTAGACTTGGCAAACAGACTCAATTACCTTATCCTACGAGTGAGTCAGTCTCTCAGCGTCCTTTCGACTTAGTTCATTCTGATGTATGGGGCCCTGCTCCCTTCGATTCGAAAGGTGGTCATCGCTACTATGTTCTATTTATTGATGACTTCTCTCGCTACACTTGGCTCTATTTTATGAAATCTCGCAGCGAGGTTCTCCCTATATACAAGCGATTTGCTGCCATGGTACACACCCAGTTTTCCACGCCCATTCGTGTCTTTCGTGCTGACTCGGCTGGTGAGTATATCTCCCAGATGTTGCGTGGTTTTCTTGCCGAACAGGGTACTCTCGCCCAGTTCTCTTGTCCTGGTGCTCACGCTCAGAATGGCGTTGCTGAGCGCAAGCATCGCCACCTTCTTGAGACGGCTCGTGCGATGATGATCGCCGCCTCTCTTCCACCCCACTTTTGGGCTGAGGCTGTCTCCGCATCCACCTATCTCATCAATATCCAGCCTTCGGCTGCTTTGCAGGGTGGTATTCCTATGGAGCGTCTCTCTGGTCGTTCTCCTGACTACTCCGCTCTTCGCATGTTTGGGTGCGTGTGCTATGTTCTCCTTGCTCCCCGCGAACGCACCAAATTGACCGCTCAGTCGGTGGAGTGTGTTTTTCTTGGCTACAGTGATGAGCACAAGGGCTATCGATGTTGGGATCCTGTTAGTCGTCGGCTACGTATTTCCCGTGATGTGACTTTTGATGAGTCTCGTTCGTACTATCCGCGTCCTACTGCCTCGACCTTTTCGGTTGAGGATATCTCCTTCCTTATACTTCCCGACATATCTCCCTCCGTGCCTCATGTTCCTCCTCCACCTCCACCTCCGCCAAGTCCCACTGTTCCCGATGCACCGCCGACACCATCCTCTTCTCCTCCCTCACCACCTCCCTCTCCAGTGCATACTACCCTCTCTCCCTTTCCTCTCCACTACACTCGTCGGCCGCGTGTTGACGATGATCCCTCTGACATGCCTTCTACTTCCGGCGCGCCACCTTCCCCGTGTACACCGGTTCATAACCTTCGTTCTCGGACCTCATTACGGTCTCCTGATCGCTATTCTCCTTCCCAGTACAGCCTTTCTGCTGTTGCTGAGCCCACTTCCTACCGTGATGCCATGGCTCAGCCTGAATGGCAGCTTGCGATGTCTGAGGAGATTGCTGCCCTTGAGCGCACTGGCACGTGGGATCTGGTTTCCCCTCCACCTGGTGTTCGTCCCATCACATGCAAGTGGGTCTATAAGATCAAGACTCGCTCCGATGGTTCTCTTGAGCGTTTCAAAGCTCGTCTTGTGGCTCGTGGCTTTCAGCAGGAGCAGGGACGCGATTATGATGAGACGTTCGCTCCCGTAGCCCACATGACCACTGTCCGCACTCTTCTCGCTGTGGCTTCTGTTCGTAATTGGTCTGTGTCTCAGCTTGATGTCCAGAACGCCTTTCTCAATGGAGAGTTGCGTGAGGAGGTTTATATGCAGCCACCACCGGGGTACTCTGTTCCTGATGGTATGGTCTGCCGTCTTCGGCGCTCCCTCTATGGCCTTAAGCAAGCCCCTCGCGCCTGGTTTGAGCGTTTCGCCTCTGTGGTGACTGCCGCTGGTTTCTCGCCTAGCGACCATGACCCCGCGTTGTTTGTCCACACCTCACCTCGTGGTCGGACGCTCCTCCTCTTATATGTTGATGACATGATCATTACTGGCGATGACTCTGAGTATATTGCCTTTGTTAAGGCCCGCCTCCGTGAGCAGTTCCTGATGTCAGATCTTGGCCCTCTTCGCTATTTTCTTGGGATTGAGGTTTCTTCGACTTCTGATGGCTTCTACATCTCCCAAGAAAAATATATTCAGGATCTTCTTGCTCGCGCCGCTCTTGGTGATGAGTGCACTGCTGAGACTCCTATGGAGCTCAATGTTCAGCTTCGTGCTACCGATGGTGATCCCCTCACAGACCCGACACGCTATCGCCATCTTGTTGGGAGTCTTGTCTATCTGGCTGTCACTCGTCCAGACATATCATATCCTGTCCACATTCTGAGTCAGTTCGTATCTGCTCCCAGTTCTGTCCACTATAGTCACCTTCTCCGTGTTCTACGATATCTTCGTGGCACGATCTCTCGCCGCCTTTTCTTTCCTCGCTCCAGCTCTCTCCAGCTCCAGGCCTACTCTGATGCTACGTGGGCCAGTGATCCTTCTGATCGCCGCTCCTGTCTGCCTATTGTGTTTTTCTTGGAGGATCTCTCATTGCCTGGAAGACGAAGAAACAGAAGGCAGTTTCCCGCTCCAGTGCAGAGGCTGAGTTGCGAGCGATGGCTATGTTGACGGCTGAGGTGACCTGGTTGCGATGGTTGCTAGCAGACTTTGGTGTTTCTGCTGCTGCACCGACTTCTCTATTGTCAGACAGTACAGGTGCCATCAGCATTGCGCGTGACCCGGTGAAGCATGAGCTCACCAAGCACATCGGCGTGGATGCCTCCTTTGTGCGTGCTGCTGTGCAGGATCAGATTCTTGCTCTTCACTATGTGCCCTCCGAGTTACAGTTGGCGGATTTCTTCACGAAGGCACAGACTCGAGCGCAGCATGGGTTCTTCCTCTCCAAACTCAGTGTTGTTGACCCACCATGAGTTTGAGGGGGGGTGTTAGATGTGTATAAGTTACTGTTCATCACACACATGTATACCTGTATATGTACCTGGCCTTTGGCCCCTGTTGAATGTAGTTGCTCATTCACAACACCTCCGACTCAAAATATTATGTTACAATCGTCTGACTAACAATTACACTTACTTTCATGATACAAAATCATAACCATATCAAATCTAATTGCATCAATTTTATGTCACATAAATTGTATATATACACTAATAGAGTACCCTTATAAAGACGATAGACCTGGTCAATGATTTTCGAGTTCTTGGATTTGAGTTCAAGCTAGGTGATCCATATTCTTTCAGAGTATAGAAGCTTATGAACTCGCTAGAGTTGCAACATGGAACCACCTTGGACGCACAACGCTGACCAAAAAACTGCTCTCCCAAGCCTAAGGTTGCAAAGTGGAGTCGACAGCAAGCACATTCTCTAGGTTTTAGAA
The DNA here is from genome assembly GCA_947311845.1 of Poa pratensis. Taxonomy (NCBI): domain Eukaryota; kingdom Viridiplantae; phylum Streptophyta; class Magnoliopsida; order Poales; family Poaceae; genus Poa; species Poa pratensis. Next base: position 56,326,186 of record CAMZMU010000056.1, read on the forward strand.
AGGTCGGTGGAAGAAAATACAACGGTTAGAATCTAACACATATTTAGAGTGACAATCCACCAGACAGTTAACCTGCTATTGCATAATTTCAACGCAAAATCTTGATTCACTACTTAACTCAATCCATTTTCAGAAACAATGTGCTGATTCAGTTCACTTGTCCAGAGATTACCATCAGGCCAACAATCTAGGGACATGGACATTCAACATATCGAAAGAAAACTGTAAATCCCACAGAAAGCCCCTGTCAGAAAAGTAGCTGAAACATGACTGAATAATAAGTTGGCCACTTTTAGATTCACGGTCTACCGACAGCTGTCTTACTTTCTTACTTTCAAAGCGCTCCGGCTAACATAAACCATGTCTGAACAACCTCGGCTACAATTCGATAAAACAAAATCGCATTGTTTGCAGAATTCAAACATGAACAGAAATTTAGAGTGGCGTGCTCACCTGTATCCTGTATGTATCATGAGTCCAGCGTTTGTTGAAGCATATATATATATATCTTTCCCTAAACAAAACATTGGCATCACTAGTTGAACACACTATACATGAAAGCACCAAGTTCAAGATGCACCTGAATATAAGTAGAGAGAATACATAGTACACAAACAAGAGTGTTCCGGCAGGTTCTGTACATACTTGCTCCGACTGAAACATGCTGAAGATCACAATTAGAAAAATACGTGAACGATCTTGATGGCATTTTGTACCAGCACAGTAGTAATTTACACCGAAAAAGGGCGTGGCAAACTGATTCAGGGGAAAAGCATTCCACGCCATCTAGTCTTCAATTGTACAGAAGCTCGTCAAGTGTTGGAACTACACTTCAGACAGGGCAACATGTTTCTGACCACACACGGTAGTAACTTACAGTCAGTCCGCATGAGCCTGAGAAGAGTTGTCTTGCATGCCCCGAATCCCCATCAGTTCGGCACAGGTGTTTTTTTGCTGAATGAAATGGAGCACCTTGTCATAGGAGCCCTCCATCCGAGACTGTACTTGACATCTTCTCTTGCTGAATGTTCTTGGCATCTGATGTCATATAGTAGCACCTTGCCATAAGAGTTGCTCATCTCCAGCATATTGCCCGTCGCCGCCTCTGCCCAGACAGCAGGCGCTGACGAGCTGATTGGCCCTAGGTCCATGAACATGTGGCTCGCCCTTCTGCCAATGCCGACGATTCATCCATCCGGCCACCGCCAACTTATTTACAGTCTCACCATTGTGTGCTTCAGTTTTCACTGGAGGACCTGAATAGAACAGCAAACAACAGTGTTCTAGCAGGTTCAAGATGCAGCTGCATATAAATAGAGAAATAATACAAAGTACACAAATAACAGTGTTCTAGCAGGTTCTGCACATACTTGTGCATGCTGAAGATCACAATGAGATAAATCTATCTGAGTTAAAACGTGTTCCGAATCACAGACAGGGATCATCGCCATGGCACAACTTGCCACGTGTTATTTGGAACAAGAAATGCAGTGGCGTACCTAACATTAAAGTGTCACAGACATGAGTGTACGCAAAATTAATTGTCACAGTCAACGCCAGAAGAAAGCTTGGAATATTGTGATCGTTGGCTCATCCATATAATCAAATCAAATTCCGCGCTGCTGCTTTGTAGCTTCCCCGTAGTGAAGTGACGGTGTTACATTTTGACTGCTCGCTAATCTCTGTGGATGGCATTTCTCCATGTCTTGGGCTTAAATAGACTAGGCTCTGCTTATAAATCATGTCACAGAAAATTTGTAAGTATTGATGTAGCATGAAAGATCATACTGGAAAACATTCACTGAGAACGAAGAATCTATGTAAGAGGAACCAATTTTGGGTTGCAGTACAAGTCATGCTGTAACCATTATCCTTGGTATGCATTAGCTAATTACTAGTACTTGATTGAATGTACCCTCTAGTGAAGTAGTACATGTGTATGTAACACATGTCTGCTGTTACACCAAAAACAAAAAATCAAGAGCATCTTCATTTAGTTACGTATCTAGCTAGCTACAGCAATCGATCCAGCTCGAGTAGTACTATATCTGGAAGGATGTCTAAATTTCTTGCTGAAATGTGACAAATTAATAGAGAGGGAAACTGATGCATGTATACCTTGAAGATGGCCATCTAGAGATTTCCTCTTGAGGCTGCTTAGACGTTGCTGCAGGCATCTAGGGAGCCTCTTCATACCAGGGCAGCTACTTATCCTAAGGCTTTGGAGAGATGGGTATGCTCGTGGCCCATCCGGCAGGGACGAAAGGGTTCCACAGTCATCAATATAGAGGGTCTCCAATGATGGCATCTCTCCCGATTGTGATCCGACTGATCTCAACTCACCACACTCAGAAACTATTATTCCCTTGAGGGATGGCGGAAGAACGAGGACCCCTGTTAAGCGATCGCACCTCCGTATGTCTATATTTTCTAAACATGGAAGGAGAAAATGTTCCGTCCTGGCTACTGCTGCTGATGATGATGACACCTCTGAATATACAGGTGACTGCCCTTGAAGATTTGGCGATGCTGATTGTAGCCTCCTGCTGAATATAGACTCGAGCTTACTGCAATCAAGAATTCTCATTTTCTTCAGGGATGCAGGGAGTTTGAAGATCTCTACAATGTTTTCACAACTATATATCTTGAGAGACTCAAGGCGTGGCAGGAGCTGACTTATGGAATCTGATGCTGTTGATGGCCCAGCTGCAAGAGCTTGTGCATATCCAACCAGTCCTTTGCAATGCCAAATCTCTAGGATCCTCAAGGATACTAAGCTCTGGAACTCGTTCTCTGGCCAGTGGACAAGCACATCACAATTATTAATGAACAAGTGATGAAGCTGTACAAAACATGCACATAGCTCAGTTACACCCAACTTAAAGCCAGTTAACTCCATATCTGTCAGAGGGAAATCATTATGATTCCCTTTTTCCATGACGTCCACCACTTGTTTCAAACTATGAACAGCTGCCCCTGAGGTTGTTTCTGTGCTCCAAGGTTCTGCAGTTTCAGTTTGGTCAAGGAAGTCATATGTCTTGTTACCCACAGAAACATCTCTTCCTCACTTCCCTGCATGTCTAACACACTGAGCTTTGGTGATTTTGTTGCTAAATTTGGAAAGACTTTTGTTTTCCTGATAATGCTGATATCTTTTCACAGCCTATAACATGCAACTTCTCAAGCTGAGGAAACATTATCTCATCTCCTTGAGATCCTTCGACTGCATCCCAACTCTCAAAGTTCAGGTTTTTCAATTCGAGAACCTTCAATGCAGGAAATGTTGAGTGTGCTGCCGGTAATGCTGTCAGCACAGGGCAGTCCTCAATTGTAAGTTCCTCAAGGTTAGGAAATATTATGTGTCCTCTTTTAGTTCCTTCAGTTGCCTCCCATTTCCGAAAGCTGCCCAAGGTATGCAGGTAGAGTACTTTCATTGCTGGAAATGCTGACCGTGCCATTGTATCAATAGATTGCCCAAGGAGAATCGCTTCTGGTAACGCTGTCAGCTTTGGACATCCAACAATAGACAACTTTTCAAGCTGAGGAAATATTATCTCCTCTAATTGTTCCCTGTCACTTATTTCCCACCATCTCTCCAAACATTCGAGACCTTGTAGTATAAGCTCCTTCAGATTTGGAAAAATGAAGGATGTACCACAACTGAATAACCACTGCAGTTTTTTACAATCAGAAAGGTGGATCTCAACCATGTTCCGCGACATAGCCAGCCATGTTGGAAAGGTGTTGCCTCCGTAGGATTTTATCATTATAGCCTGCAGCTGATCATGGGGTTTTAGACCCTCGAGCACTCTTGCATCTTCCTTACAACCAACGGTCCATTTTAATGTCAGTTGTCGGAGTTTCTTCTTTTCAAGATTTGTCACTTTTGCGTCTTCTTCTGTCACATTCTCTAGCTGATGTAGCTCTAGCTGACCACCAAGATTTAAATGTTGCAACTCTCCAACACCACTACAGTCAAAGCGAGTAGGACCTGCTACAAAACATGTAAGTGTCTGTAGGGACATGAGTTTCCGAAGGTCACCGGGCATGCTCCTAACTTCTGGACAATCATGAGTGTAGAGATGACGGAGGGCAGTCATATACTTCATGTGCCTTGGAAGACGACAAAGTTTGCGGCAGCCAGAGATGTTCAGTGTTTGTAGGTTGTATAGAATGCTTATATTTCAGGAAGTGCTTTGATAGCACTTCTTGAGAGATCAAGGTACCTCAGGTGATGTAGATGATTTGGTTTCAAGGGGAATGACCTGCTCCATGTACAGAGCTGTAATGCCTTCAAAAAGTTGTATTTTGACATATGCTGCAATGGATATTTCATACCGCTATCGCACAGAAGTGTCTGGATAGCCAGAGATCTTCTTGGCAGAGAATCATTCAAAATAGTTTCTGGTTTTTCACAAGACAAAAGCAAGTGGCGAGTTGTATCTGAAAGCCACTCAATCTGACTTGGGTCCTCAGGCGCGAGAGCACATTCTTTTTCCATTGTGGACAGTGCAACATCATGCATAAGATCGTGAATTTTACATGTATGTTTGAAATAACTACTCCCTGTTCTTCGGCTAGTTTCGCCGAATGGGGCTTTTCCTTGCTTCACATCCACAAAGAATGACCTTGAGACCAGCTCACTGAAAATCCGTTTGCCAATGGTTTCGGGACGAACTTCCTTTTGCTCAAGGATAAAGCCATGTGCGATCCATAGTTGGATCAGCTTGTCCACATCAATCTCATAATCCTTGGGAAACACGGCACAGAAAGCAAAGCACTGCTTCATCTGAGATGACAAGTCATTGTAGCTAAGCTTGAGTATTGGGAGAATTCCAGATTCCTCGGTACAGATGCTGCTTCTGCTTGATATAGCCTTCCATTCTTCTTCGCTTGTCTTTGTACGCAGCATAGAGCCTAGTGCTGTTGCAGCCAAAGGAGAGCCATGACATCTCTTGACAATATCGCCAACCATATTAACTAGCACGAAAGGCCTTTCTTCTTCCTTCTGCAAATTGAATGCTCTTGTCTCGATAATTTCTTATAAACTTATCCTCCAAAGCTGCGAGATTATAGGCGTTTGTATCCATTATTTTCGCAACTCCATCATCACGAGAAGTTGTCAAAACCGCACTACCCTTGGCACCATGTGTAAGGCAAGACTTGAGCTTCTCCCACTTATCTGGCTCTCGGTTCCAGACGTCATCCAATACAAGAAGGTACCTGCACCCCCTTAGTACATCTTGAAGGATATTCAGTGGGCCTTTCTTGGAAGCTTCTTCAACTTTTTTTTTTTTGTAAGAACTTCAACTATACTTTTAGCCAGGGAATCCACATCAAAGCTGTCAGAAACACAAACCCAGATCAACTTCTCGAAATGCTTCTGAATTTTAGGTTCATTGTAAATGAGTTGTGCTAAGGTGGTCTTGCCCAGCCCCCCTACTCCAACGATGGGAACAACTGTGAGATCTGCATTGCTAGCTTGACCAAGTAGTATGCCAACAATACTCTTAGTATCTTCGTCTCTCGATCTGCTAATGATTTTCTTTGGATCAAAGATAACATGATCCGTGTGCCTCCACTGCTTGGATGCTGGCATTTGCTGCTGGTATTTAAACCCAAATGCATTCATCTCAGCCACAAGGACCTCAATGGCCTGCACAACCCTATATAGCTTCTTTCCCATCTTCTGACGGAATAAAAAGCGGCTGTGGGTTGGAAAGAGCTTTACTACATCAAAGCCGAGCTCGCAGTAGTGGCCGTTCCTCTTGGCTTGGCGACTGAGCGCCTCGTACTTGAACTCGTCAAAGACCTCGCTCGCCTCGTAAGCCACCCTCTTGACCTCCAGGAGCCAAGCCATGGCTCCTTCTCTGTGGGACGCGGCCTCCTCGGCATCGGCGATGACGTCCAGGATGGCCGGCAACTTGCGCTTGAGGATCCTGTGCTGCTCCTCCATGCCCTCCATCACCTTGTACTTGTCCAGCAGGTAACTGGACGCCTTCGCCTTCACAACGGACAGCAGTGGCCCGACCACCAAGGTGGCCACAACCTCCGCCATTGGAACGCTCAGAGCTGACAACACAAGCACACAAGAGCTGCGGTGCCTGGAGAGGAGAAATGGAGGTGTGAGATAGCATGAGAATTTAGAGGCCCTGTGCAAAATATTATATTCAGCCCTATACATAATAGAAAATCTAACTGTCAAAATAAATCCATATCATGCCCGTAAATATGTATTTGTTTTGAATCCATGCTCCGAAATACTCCGATATACTCCCTCCATGTGTCTAGATGCATACATATCTACATATATGTGAGTCAATTAAAATGGAACGGAGGGAGTACCAGCCAAAACAAGTGAATTTCGCTGCGTTGTACTGATTTCGGTTTCCATATCAAAGAAAATTACCAGAATATTTACTTGAACTCAGTTAAAATATAACTTAATTTTGATGAAGCATGGAATTTATGCGAATCTATGTACTGTCATTAGTTCTCAAATAATTTGAGCGAAAGGAAATTATTTCAGTATCTACCGAAAAGATTGAAATTTCATTTTACTCCAAGAATTATGTTTGATGAATGATGATACATGAGATCCTAGGTTCAATATCATGTTAGACTTTAACTATTACTAAAAAAAGATTTGGATGCGAAAGGTCAAGTAATGTTTGTGCTTATATATTTTTACAAACAAAAATAGACGAAGTCTCACTTGGAGACCGGTGTCACCGTTTGAATAGAGGAACTACATCCTGCTGAAAAGAAGTTGTAGGCTCTTAACAACTGCTAATGTATCTTCAAGCTGAAACTTGAAAGGTGCTCTCTAGAATTCCTATTTCAGCATCTAAAATTTTGGGGCCTTATTGGGGGGCCGTGCACAATCTGCACATGCTTGCGGTATACGGGCCTGGACGCCTGTTTCTAAGGAGAAATGCAGTACCTGGAGAGGCTCGCGCGGCGGCGCCGCCTTCTGGTTCACCCCGCGCCCGGCGGTGCCGACCAGCACCAGGGGCAAAGGTGAGGTCGTCCGGTGTCGAGGCCCTTTCACGCCGCACCTGGAGAGGATGTCGGAGAGTCCCGCGCCGGTGGGCGGCGGCGCGTTCCGACTCGTCCGGCGGCCGCCTCGCAGCACGGCGGGCTAGGATTCTGGTTCCGGAACGGGGAATTTTTGCGGAGCACCGGCGCGTTCCGACTCGTCCGGCGGCCGCCTCGCAGCACGGCGGGCTAGGATTCTGGTTCCGGAACGGGGAATTTTTGCGGAGCGGATTGAGTGGCCCCAACAGCTAAACTTATCTCGTTACTGTATCGAGAGAGGCGACCTCGAGGCGACTCCTCTGTCCTCGCGTCTCGCCGGCGAAACCGTTGCTCCCCTTCGCCTCCGGCCGCCGTTTCGGCGCCGTGAGGTGGAGGGGAGCTCCGAGTTCTTGCTGTGCGTGTAGATAGGTTAGGGTTTAGTGTAGGTCTTCCGTTTCCGGGCGACGGCATCGAAGACGGTGGCGGTGGCGTCGTCGCGTCGGAATAAGTCCTCCCTCTTCTTTCCCCGTTCCGGCGGTGACGCCGGGGAGGTCGTGGAGGTTTTGGGTTGGGGTCGGGCATCTCTGGCCTACCGTGGCGGCGTGGGGAGATGTGGCCCTGAGTGGGGGTTGGTTTCCTTCAGATCTGGCGGCGAGCTCGTGTCTGTGTCCCTCTGGCCGGCCGTGGAGGCGAGGGGAGGGCATGGATTGCTAGCTTGGGCTCTGGTTCTGGAGGAAGTGGTGCCAGAGCTATCGAGCGGTTCCTGGTACATGGCGGTGGAGTCGTGGCAGTTCGTCAAGCTTCTGTGGAGGAAGGAGACGGCTGGTTGCGATTCTTCGGCGAAGTTTATCTCGGTAATAAGCTCGTTTTTTGCTGTTTCTCTGTTCCTCTTCTCGCTACCGTGGTGGAAGAAGGAGAGTGCTCGAGGAGCGGTTGGGCCTGTGGCCGGCAGCTTTCTGCTGTGTTTGTTGTTCCCAGAAGGTTTCTTGCGGGTGTGCGTGCTGGAAGAGGACGGTGACCCGACGGCCGGCTTGGTTCGGAGCGTTGCTCCCGCCGATGTGGTTTCTCGCCGTCGTGCAAGATCTCGACGTCCGCGTCGGGTGGATATTGCGGCGACATCAACGAGGTTAATTCCTCTAAAGTTCCCTGCCGGCTACTCAGCTGCCGTGCTCTGTTCTCTCCTCCGGTGGTCGTCAATGGAGGTGCAGCGGTGGCGGATTGCTCTGCTCAGAGAAGTGTCAATGGACTTAGTTGTTTTTTCTTTCTTTTCGGTCTTCTCTGTAATTTGGGAACAGCTATCCCGTATCTGGATGTATTTTGTACGCTTGTTATACGTTGAGTAATATATCCAGGTATAGTGCCCTTCAAAAAAAAACAAAAAAAAACAAGTATCTACTGTTCACCCGAGTGAACTCCCTCCCCTTACTGGTCGCTAACTAATTAATTATTAATCACCCAAGTCATTCTTTAGGAAGCTGTAATCACATGATGTTACGCATTATTTTTCAAGGAATTTGCATAGATTATTGATCACAACATTGCGGAAACTGTCTTTTTGCTCCCGGGCACCAGTCCTCCTGCCACTTACAAAATTTTGAAAATCATATTTATGAGTTTCAAAACATTCTGAATGCAAATACGGATGTAGCCGATGCTATATCCCACGAACGTGTAAATTTTCAATTTGAGATACCTTATATTTTGGGCTACACAAAAATAACAAATCTGATAGAAGTTAGAGATTTGAAAATATGCATACTTAGATCCACCCTTTGTGATCTTTGTGTAACATCTTACACGTTCATGGGATATATCATTGACTCTCTCCACATTTATTTTCATAATTTTTTGAAACTTATAAATATGATTTTCGGATTTTTTTTATATAGGAGGGAGCACTGGAACCCGAGAGCCAAAAATCTTCACTCCATTCAATGTTTTTACAATAATTATTTGGACTTGCCTGATATTTTCATATCTCGTAGTTTTATGTCTTGCTGGGTAGAATATAGAATTGTGCATCTTGCAATCATGCAAATGAAAAACTTGAAGAAATTTGAATTATTTATCAAAGGGGGCATAGTGATTGATGTTTCGCTCTAATCGATAAACTAGGGTTAGATCATCGAGATGAGTGAGATGGAATTCGACATGATCTTTGCTAAACTTGAATCTTTTGGAACAGTTTGAATAATCAGAATGTGAAATATCGCAAAGATAAAATCATCACATTTCAATACAAGTTTAATTTTGGAATTAAAATATAAATCTCAATACAAATAATATTCTATAATGTTCAATAATTTATTACAAGAGATCTAATTGAGATAAAAATAATATTTAAATACAAGATTCATGTATTGATCAAGAATATTTTACAATAATTATTGGACTTTACAAATGTCCAAAAGAATTACAAAGAAGATTACATGAAGAAATAAAATGAAAGAAAAACCTAAACTAAATCTTTGATCTTCATTTCCTTTTCTTTGCACCTGCAAAATAAACACAGAGAGAAAACAAAATGTTGGTTGGGGTTAGAATGTTTCCCTCACCTTTTTAGTGATGCAATGTTTGATTTGGGGTCTAGCTGGTGGAAATAAAGAACTAGTGTTGATTCCTAAAGCTGATTAGAGGGGTAATCATCATCTTAGCTGGGGAAAGAGAAGAAATATATTTTTGGGAGTGTTCTCGTGCAACTACTTCCTCTGCACCGTACGTGTTTCTACCTCTTCTGTTCGAGATCATGTTACAACTTCTGCTCATGCCAATTGGTATTGACATGTTATTTCCGTCCTCTTCACTAATCTGTATGACTAGTTTTATTTCTACTTTTATGGTCATGCTTTATCTACTGATTTCATGGATTAAACCTTATGAAAAAATTCTCATATTTCCAACAGTTCTCACTATAAATTCTTCATCTCGAAGAACTGTTGCACCAATTTCTGGTTTTTTCTCGGAATAATGATTGTGTCCTGGGTAAGTTCTTGTGAAGCAAGACATAAAACTTGTTGGTGTCACCGCCCCTGCTTGTCACAACAGATTAGCTCCTCTCTTTTCTTTTCTTGAAAATGATCTTTCCCTGTTGGTGTCATCTTTGTTTCTTCTTCCGCCTCAACTCTCACAGGAGGATCCAGATACTTCTCAAACTCTGTTGGTGTCATCGATTTCAATAATCAAGTTCACTTGCACAAATGCTAAAATTACTTACTTTAACTTGGATGATTATGTTTTTTTGTTGTTGAAAGGAACTTGGATGATTTTATGTTTTTTTTTTAGATTAGGATGATTTTAGGTTGTATGTGACATTTTATTCGTATGAAAAGATGTCCATCTGGGCTATAAGCCAGCCCCTTTGAGGCCTACGTATCCCAGCTCAAAGTCCACGCCTACCTACGCCGCCGCCGTCGCCACCAGAATGGCATCCCAGGCGGCGACCCCGGCGGCGGCGGCTCTCCTCCCGGGCCTCCCCGACGAGATCGTCGTCTGGGAGATCCTCGCCCGCCTGCCGCCCAAACCCCTCCTCCGATGCCGCGCCGTCTGCCACGCCTGGCGCCGCGCCACCTCCACCCGCGCCTTCCTCCTGGCGCACCACGGCCGGCAGCCATCCCTCCCCGTCGTCTGCGCCTTCGACAAAGCACCCGGCCACTACAAGGACGTCCTCGCCTTCGACCACCGGGCCGCCGCCGGCGCCGCCCGGCTCCAACCCGTCGCCCAGCTCGGCAACGACAACCTATTCTGTCTCCAAGACTCCTGCGACGGCCTCCTCGTCCTCTCCGCGAGCACAACGGACCACCGGCCCTGCTTCGCGATCTGCAACCCGGCCATGCGCCAGCGCGCTCTCCTCCGGCAACCGTGGGACGCCAGCTTGTTCAATCTGCTGGGAATGTACCTGCACCGCCCGTCCGGCCAGTACAGGCTGCTGCTGTACCGGACGAGCAGCAGGTTTTCGTTCGCCGGGCATCTGCTGCCTGAACCGAAGACCGGATGCTTCGTCTCCGCGCTGGGCTCCGACCAGCCGCCGAGGTACGTCGGGGGGCCGGAGGAAGCATCAGCGTTGGGCTTCGACAGGCCTGCAGTCCTTGTCCAAGATTGCTTGCACTGGTCTCCACTTCAGCATCACGGCAAAAGCACAAGTGTAGTGACTGTATTTGACACTGCAGCCGAGTCATTCCGGCAAATGCGTGCTCCAGCTGTTCCTGACAAGTCATATGTCTTTGAGATGGGTGGCAAGCTGGGCATCTATAGGTACGACGAAGCCATGGAAGCTGTTGAACTTTGGGTTCTAACCGACTATGAAGGCGAGGTCTGGGAGTACAAGCACCAAATCGAATTGCCGGTCGCAGAAATGATCAGGGGGCGGTTTGGAAGGAGGAAAGGCCAATGGGATGTGAGCGTCGTGTCGTCGACGGATGGTACCGTCATCTTGCTGCTCAGTCGTGGCCAGTGGCTGTTTTACGTCGATGTTGACGGCCAACTGGTTGATAGTTTCCAGCGTGATGGCCAGAAGTTATCTGCTTGTGGAATTCATCTGAGACAAACTCTTGTTCCTCATGCCTTCTTCACGGCACTAGAAGATTATACTGTGAATGCCCCGCCTTTCATCTGATGGACGGCTGTTGAGTGAGGTACTGATTCTTAACGGCCTAGCTGTTGTATCTTCATGAGCTGCAACGTACATGAATGGGATTAAGTATGAACCTGCTAGCTTCTTCTTTTTGCAATGATGTATCTAGAGCTGTGATCAGAAGCTCTGATTGGTATGAACCTGCTGTATTCCTTTTGCAATTCTTGAACTGAAGAATCGGCTTTCCCCTTTTTATCTAGTGGTCTTCTTGATAGCCAACCTGTAGGGAGTTTCCTGTTTCTACCATTTGTTATAGCTAACGATAAAATGAGGCTGGTTTTCCTCTTTGTTGCCTTGAGAGCTGCATCATCTGGTTATTAGAATAGCTGGGAGCACCACTCATTAAATTAAATGGTTGCATCATATGCAACTTCAAAGAAATGATTTATTATAATTCATATTTCTGCATGAATCTGTTGTATCTGGTTTGGTATGTCTTTGAGATGGATGGCAAGCTTGGCATCTACAGGTACGATGATGCCATGGAAGCTGTTGACATATGGGTTCTAACGGACTATGAAGGTGAGGTCTGGGAGTACAAGTGCCGGATCGAGTTGCCGGTCGCAGAAATGGTCAGCGGGCGGTTTGGAAAGCGGAAAGGCCAATGGGATGTGAGCGTCGTGTCGTCGACGGATGGTGCCGTCATCTTGCTGCTCAGTCGTGGCCAGTGGATGTTTTATGTTGACATTGACGGCCAGCTGGTCGACAGCTTCCATCGCGATGGCCAGAAGCTGTCTGCTTGTGGAATTCGACTGAAACAAACTCTTGTTCCTCATATCTTCTTCACGGTGCTAGAAGATTATACTGTGAACGCCCCACCTTTCATCTTGTGGACGGATGTTGAGCGAGGTACTGATTCTTAACGGCTTACCTGCTGTATCTTTCATGAGCTGCAACGTATATGAATGGGATTAAGTATGAACCTGCTAGCTTCTTCTTTTTGCAATGATGTATCTAGAGCTGTGATCAGAAGCTCTGCTTGTTATATGGTTTGCATCACATCTATGCTTGTTTATATACCGTTTGAGGGTTCAAGTGACTATTGTGTGTGTCCATGCTAAAATGAAAAGGTATATTTTCTCTGCTTTGAAATATTTGCCAACTGATTCGCCTAATGTCCCTGTTTTTTGTGTGTGTACTATATGCCTTGTGTCCATATTTCTTGAACTGAAGAATTCGCTTTCCCCTTTTTATCTAATGTCTTCTTGATAGCAACCTGTAGGGAGTTTCCCATTTGTTACAGCTGACGATGAAATAGGCTCATTTCCTCTTTGTTGCCTTGCGAGCTGCATCATCTGGTTATTAGAATAGCTGGGAGCACCACTCGTTAAATTAAATGGTTGCACCATATGCAACTTCTCAAAGAAATGATTTATTATAATTCTTTTCTGCATGAATCTGTTTTATCTGGTCTGATACGTCTTATGGGGACTGATAAGTTCGCAACTAAAACAAAAACTGAGCATGGTTATATTTATCTCGCTCCGAGGAATTTTAGTATTCTTGTAGAAGGGACGGGTACTGCAACCTGAAAATCTATAAAATCTATTATTTTGTGCTTCCGTCTTGACTCTGTTTTTTGGTTGCATTGTTTGGAATGATCTGTTATTTATTTCCTTTGTATGCTAACCATTTTAAGGATTAAGTTCAGAAAACAAATTGACTAAATAGCACAAGAAAGGTGCCATGGTCTGGCTCTGTTCTCACGTTATATCCATGTCTCATGCAAGACAGCACCAGGCATGTTGTGTGATAGTAAGTTGAGATTCACTCTGATCATTAATGCAGAAGTAAGTTGTAAAAGCAATTTCATATATGTGTGTGTGTGTGTGATATGAAACTAGCAATCGAGAAGTCTCTTCACCTGAAACAATTTGGTGCCGTGTGCTATTGGAAAGCCAAGAGTAAGCACATAATTCAGAGTAGTGGTTGGAACATAGACCAGTGGGTGAGAGTGGCAGGTCATCCATGGAACGGCAGTTGCATGTGCAGCTACTAGTCTCACTCTACGTCTGTACTTCTATAAATTCTTCACCTTGAAGAACTGCTGCATCAATTCCTGGTTGAGTTCTTCTGAAGCTTGTAGTTCGCATTCAGCAGCAGCTTCTGTTGGTGGATGGATCCGCGTGGGCCTGGAGGCCGAGGCAGGGGATGCCCTGGAGGGCGGGGTCTGGTACCACCTGGAGGACCTGGACTTCCGGGTGGCCCTGGAGGACCAGGAGGAGGCCCTGGAGGGTCGCGTCCGGTACCACCCAGAGGGCCTGGATTTCCGGGTGGCCCTGGAGGACCAGGTTGGGGAGGCCCTGGAGGTTGGCGTCCAGTACCACCTGTAGGGCCTGGATTTCAGGATGGCCCTAGAGGACCAGGTTCGGGAGGCCCTGGAGATTGGCGTCCAGTACCACCTGAAGGGCCTAGATTTCCTGGTGGTCCTGGTAAGTTGGATCTTCAGCTAAGTAATGAAAACATGCTAAGAAAAAGCCAAGTAATGATGAATGAAAATTTACTTTTCCAACTAATAACATTAAGTTTACACCTCAACAAGAATAAGGGAATCCAGACAGTTAAATGGTTAGTGGTTCAGGGGTGAACCAAATCAAATTGCAATATTTATATAATGATGAAGCATACATTTGTCGGTTAGCATTCTTCCTCTGATTCTCTAAAGCTCTGACGAATGTTTCTTCTGCAGCTTCTACCTCCTCTGCTGATGTTGCCTGCTCCAAGAATTTGGTAGGCTCGTTACTCGGGCACCCAGGCCCGGGCGGCCCACCACCGCCCTTCTGAGGGCATGCCGAACATATCCACAACAACAAATAATGTACTGCTGGGTCATCACATTCGCTGAAGAACTTCACTTCAATGAACAGTTAAGCTGTTGGGACTGGCTGGGAGTGTCCTCTGCTACAATATACATTTACACTAGTAAAAAACCGTTGTGGCATATCTCTTTGAGATCATTGTCTGCGGTCTTACCTTGTTACTGGTACTCATGTTATTTCAGTGACTAAATGCAGTTATCAGGGCTCTGCTCTACTTTGTGTAAATGTTATTCACAACCAAGCTCAAGAGAAGTACAACTTATTTGTCGCACCAAACACCAAGATTGATAATGTTATTGTGAAGGTGTGCAAGAAGGATCTACTTCTTTACAAGAAAAGGCTCACTTATTCCCTTCGATGCTTGAGGTATCTTTTAAATCAAGGATTGGCATTCCGTGGACATGATGAGAGTGAAGAATCAACCAACAAGGGTAACTTTCTTGAGCTTCTACAATGGCTTGCTATAAATAATGAAGAGGTTGATAAGGTTGTTTTGAAGAATGCTCCCGGAAATTGCATCTTGAATAGTCCTAGGATACAACGTGACATTATTAAATGTTGTGCGGAAGAAACTACTAAACTAATTATTGAAGATATTGGCATGGACCACTATGCAATTCTAGCCGATGAGTCAAGTGATATGTCTCACAAAGA
Organism: Poa pratensis; assembly: GCA_947311845.1. Classification (NCBI taxonomy): domain Eukaryota; kingdom Viridiplantae; phylum Streptophyta; class Magnoliopsida; order Poales; family Poaceae; genus Poa; species Poa pratensis. The sequence continues at coordinate 56,341,306 of CAMZMU010000056.1, forward strand.
ACAACTTGCTCATTTGCCAAAAAAATCATAGTGATGTAATCTTCTATTTATGATATCTTTCATCATGTAATACTTTATGTATGTGTTCGAACTATTTTGCATTGGAATCACACAACTTTGAGAAATATGTATTAATCTACATTGTCATGAATCAATTTGTTGTTTATATTGTCATTTGCCAACTTTTTGTGGAGTGTGTCCACCCTCCAATTTTTTCCTGCGTCCGCCGCTGCTTCTTCACTCCATGGTAGAGCCCCCAGCACCGAATGCGCCGCCGCCACCATGGCCAAAGGCAGGCCTGCTGCTGCCACCACTCTTAAAAATCTAAACAGACAAGGGTAGCAGATTACATCACGTGGAGGATTGCTTTGCAAGCAATGCAGGAGTGTTTTACATGGTAGGAAACCATACCAAGCCATGATCAAGCTAGTAGAAAACAAGAATTGAACACTAGAATATACGATCAAGCAAACAACACTACAAGATCGACAATATCTGTAAACAAACAATTGCACGAGCTATCCACTATGTTGCTACACTAAGCCAAGAAAGAAAGAAGGCCGGCCAATCCATATCCAAGGGCACGGTCCTTTTACGGCTGAGATTGCACCTATGTGGCCAATTTTTCACTTGATGCATCACCCCGGTCATGGCATCCGCATAATAAACATGATGATAGTTGTCTTTGACGATCAATGTGCCGCTCTTCTCTCCCAAACACGTATATGAGACACCTTGAGACTCCTCCTGTTGATTCAGTTGTTTTAGTGTGACCACCCGGGTACGCCACCACCAGCCATTGTTGTGTAGAGTCCAAATCTCTAACCCTGGACCTCTTCTTTCGAGGAGGAACAATGTGAGCCTTTCCTCGGTGTCCACGCTAATGTATGGTTCACAGTGGGGATACGTGTTGTCGTTATGTAGTTTCATCCAGTGCAACTTAAAGGAGAAGTCATTGGTCTCAACATCTACATCAAAAGTGTAGGCGCATTCCGAGCCCCAAAAGAGCCAGTGCACCACGCCGCGGCACACGGCGGCGTTATGTTGCCAAAGCCGCGTGAAGGTGTTGCCACCCTTGACATTGCCGGCACACACGTTCCATCTCGCCTTGCCGGCCGAGGAGAAGGTGCGGAGACGGTACTGCATCGTGTTCGCGCTGCGGATGCCGATGACAAGCACCTTGAAGAAGGTCAACTGCTCCTGGTCGTTGCTTCTTGTCGAACAGTCTCGGCTGGTCAGTATGGCATAGCCGATGACATCATGTCAGCACTCGAACGGACGGCACGGCTGGGGACGGCCGGTGGACGCACCCGGGGTTTAGTCCCACCTCGCCAGTTGAGGGAGGCCGACACCAGCTTATATAGCTGGGCAAACCTCTCCCTTCAGGCCGGTCTTTTGGGCAGAGAGAGGCCTTGGGCCTCCCGATACGCTGGTCGAGCGTGGGCTGGCCTTTGGGCCGCTAACATCTGGTATCAGAGCCAGCGTGCGCGTCGCTATTAGGTGTGTGACGGTCGCCTTCGCTCCTGTTTAGGAGGATGGGATGTCAGCACTCGAACGGACGGCACGGCTGGGGACGGCCGGTGGACGCACCCGGGGTTTAGTCCCACCTCGCCAGTTGAGGGAGGCCGACACCAGCTTATATAGCTGGGCAAACCTCTCCCTTCAGGCCGGTCTTTTGGGCAGAGAGAGGCCTTGGGCCTCCCGATACGCTGGTCGAGCGTGGGTTGGCCTTTGGGCCGCTAACATCTAGTATCAGAGCCAGCGTGCGCGTCGCTATTAGGTGTGTGACGGTCGCCTTCGCTCCTGTTTAGGAGGATGGGATGTCAGCACTCGAACGGACGGCACGGCTGGGGACGGCCGGTGGACGCACCCGGGGTTTAGTCCCACCTCGCCAGTTGAGGGAGGCCGACAACAGCTTATATAGCTGGGCAAACCTCTCCCTTCAGGCCGGTCTTTTGGGCAGAGAGAGGCCTTGGGCCTCCCGATACGCTGGTCGAGCGTGGGCTGGCCTTTGGGCCGCTAACACATCATGGTCGTCGAATCCGGAATTGTGCTCTATACGGGGAGCACATCCAATGTGCCGGTGAGGAAGTTGCACACAGCAAGGAGGTCGCCGCTCTGATCGGGGCCACCCAGCCACACTAGGAGGAGGCCGTGGCGCGAGGCTAGGGGCACGGCATGGTCGAACAAGTGGCGATCTTGGATGTTGGGGAAGAAGAAGCTGAGAGAACGGCAAGACGGGTCCATCACCGGGCGTGGTGCCGGGACAAGGCTCGGCGAAGGGAATCCTCTACGGAGCCGTCTCTCAGTGCAGAAGCCGGCGAAGGGGGCCGAGCGGCACACGTCTTGCGTCAAGCAGCGGCGGACGAAGGAGGGCTCGGCTCAGCGGCAAGGAGGCTGCACAACCCCTTGCACGTCGTTGCACATCGGAATATGGTCACCACGTCCTTCACACGGAGGAGGATCTCAAGGATCACGTCGTACAGGACCGAGACTGCCATGGCCGCCGCCGCCGGCATGATCCGTGTGAGATCGTGTTGAAGGTGTAATTTGGCTGCTGAGTATTTTTATAAGCCAAATTAATTTAGTTGATATGGTGCTTGGATTATTAGCTGATCTATATTTAGACTTGTTGTTTAGTTTGAAAATGCAGCAGTCCAAAGCAGATGTCGCAACGGCAGATCGAGCAGGAGAAAAATATGGAGTGTTTTCTGGAGCTAGCGGTTGCCGAGGACAAGTCCTTGATGGATTCAGATATATACGCTGAGTTGAACTGCATGTACCTAGGACAAGTCCTAGCAGGCCTCGATCAAATGCCAGGCTGAAGGCGTATTGGAGTTGGAGGTTATTCAATCACGTACGGCAAGTGGGTTTCCTTGTTTGTTAAGATCGTATGTACTAGTACTGGCCGGATCGCCGGATCGATTACAGATTAGGAATTTTAGAATTCGGCTTGCATGCCAAGGAAACTGTTTCGTGTCCTCCCTGTACGCCAAAGACCAGGCTGCTTATATAACATAGGCATACGGCCGATTGAAAAACCAACCAATCGATATTCAATCAAAACCAATCTACTCTTTTACGTACTACTTTTTCTGTTCGTTCTCCTGCCGTCGAGCCCTAGCAGCTAGGGTTTGGCAAATCTTTGCCGTTTTGCGCTGAAAAGCGGCCGTTTTTCCTCTCCGAAATTGAGGAATTCTTTGTTGCTTTGCTCGTAAAGCATCCGTTCGTCGTCACGAAAGCACGACGGTATCGTGGTGCTACGCTGCAATTTTGCGTGGCAACACAATTGGCGACTCCGCTGGGGACGAAGAAGAAGAACATACACATGATGAACACCGACTCCAAGAACGGCAGCGACTTCGACCCCGACAACATCATCGCCGTCACACTTGATGATCTATCTGAAGATGATCGGCGCGAGTTGGACCGGAAGTTTGAGGAAGATAGAGCTGAGAGGATAAAACTGACGTTGGCTGGATATCAGAAGACCAGGAACGGCATCGTCAAAAAGGTAGCTACGCCAAGTCCTTCCGATCTACTCGGCGCTGAGGTAAAAAAGCCAACCGATAAAATTGCTAATCTTATTGATGTGTCCGTGGCTAGTAAACTTAGTGGTGTATTTAATAAATTTGAAGAACTTAAGGTGCAGCTCGAAGAAAATATACCTCGTCATGTGCGTTCAGTAGTGCTACAAATTAATAATGAAAATTCTGCTAAACAGCCGATGCCTCCCAGCGGTTTATTTAATCTTTCTGGTCATATGCACACACCAGGTGCATCGGTTAGTGCTGCGCAACATGCTAACGTTCCTTTAAATAATAATCTAAGTGGCCAGAGGAATTACGTTAGCAGTTTGGCGAATAATTTTGTTTCTAGTGCTGCTCCTCCTGTTTCAACTTCGGTTGCACAAAATTACAACAACAATAACCGAAGTAGCGTTTTAAACTCTAATTTGCAGCAGCCTTTTTATCAAACGGTAGCATATAATACGCCACCGTTGCAGCCTGTTGGTACCGGGGTTCCATATGGGCCAGTACCCGATTCATATTTTAGTAGGTCTCCGTTGCAAACTTCACATAATCAAATTTCTATGCTGGAGTTTCCGTCACAAGCTTTCATTCCACCCGCTCCTCAAACCAATAATTATCCACAGCCAAATGATAGTTTTAAGGATCAACTTGCGGGTGTACTTAGAGAATTTGGCTTAGAACCTAAGGGTAGAGCACGTGCATATCAAAAACCATACCCTGATTATTTTGACTCTACACCATATCCTCGTGGTTTTAGAATTCCAGATTTTGTTAAATTTACAGGAGAGGATGGTACAACAACTTTTGAGCACATAGGCCAATTTTTAGCACAATGCAGTGACGTTAGTACATCGGATGTTTATAGAGTTAAACTATTTCCTTTATCTTTGTCCGGTACTGCATTTACTTGGTTTACATCGCTTGCTCCTAATTCTATTTCAACATGGGCACAATTGGAACAAAAATTTCATGAATATTTTTATAGCGGTGAAACTGAACTTCGACTTTCGGATTTAACTATGGTTAGACAGAAACATAATGAGCATGTTCAGGATTATATTAGGAGGTTTAGAGATGTCAAAAACCGATGTTTTAGCTTAGCCATAGCCGAAAAGGATTTAGCTGATCTTGCTTTTTCGGGATTGCTCACTCATATTAAAGATAAATTAGAAGGGCGGGAGTTTTTGGATGTTAATCAAGTTTTGCAAAAGGCTTTGGCGCAAGAAAATCGGGCTAAGGAAACTAAACAATTTAGCCGATTTAAAGATAACAGGAGCAAAGATAATCATGCGGTTAATGCTTTAGATTATGATAGTGATTCGGCTAGTGAGGATGACCTAGATGTATGTGTAGCCGAATGGGTTCAAGCGCCAAGGTCAAAACCTTTTGCATGTCCTGCTTTGAAACCTACGCCTGCTAAAAGAGAAGAAATTAAGTATACTTTTTATGTTAGCAAGTGTGATAAGATTTTTGATATGTTACTGCAAGGAAAATTAATTAGGTTGAGAGAAGGTCATGTTATTCCATCTCCAGGAGAATTGGGTAGAAGAGCTTATTGCAAATATCATAATTCGTTTTCTCATTCTACTAATGATTGTAATGTGTTTCGACGACAGGTGCAATCGGCCATTAATGAAGGACGATTGACATTCACAGATGATGCTAAGATGAAACTCGATAGTGATCCTTTTCCTATTAATATGATTGATTTTGAGAATAAGAAAATGCTAATTCGGCCACATCAGACCGAATCTGCCAAAGGAAAAAATGTTGTCATTGATAATAATGCTGCACCGAGGATGATCAAGCCAAAAAATCCAGAGGTAGGAGTGTGGAAAGTCAATGGAGGAAGAAAACATGCCCCAAGAATAAAGCCGACGGTTAGTATGTTGTTGGAAAAATATACCTCACGCAGGGCCGGTAATGTGTTTAATCGGTTTGGAGGCGTCAAGCGTCCTAGGTCTCCTTCTGGACCTGGGAGTCATGAGCGATGGAGAGGAAACCCATATAATCAGCAGCCGTATTTTCCAATGGAACCGGCTTATTGGGGATGTGCACCTCCCATGTATCCACACTTTCCTCCATGGGGTTTTAATTCTTGGGCGCCATACCCTACAGGGCCAGCAGGTTATTTTCAGCCAGAATGGGTTCCTTCAGGTCCTATGTGCAGAAGACCGTTGCATGAAAAAAGAGCACGGTTCAATCAGCAAGCTCGGTCACATGACGCAATTACAGTTCGAGGGAACCGACCACCAGTACATGGTGCATATGAAAGAAATTATAAGGATGGTCGCCAGCCTACATGGGTGCCAGTGAGGCGTGCTGAACGTGAAACTGTAGAAAAATCAGATGATGTTGTGGCCTCTCATGGTACGAAGCTTGGAGGAAACCAATCAGATCAAGGTGTTGAGAATAGTACGGAAGGAAAAATAGCTGACGCAGTGGGGAGTGGATCGGTGCAAAAAATTGCTACTGGTAGACAAGATGGAGGTTTGGATAAAATACTTGTTGCATCCTCCAGCACGAGTAAGAAAATTGAGTCAGCTAGCGTGCATAGCGACCCAGTAATGAGAGACAGCAGCTCACGTACATCTACTGGTTGGTCTCCAATCATTTTTGGCTCGTTTGATCAATATGGGAATCCAAGTACCAGTGGAAGCCAGAAAGTTGCAGCCGGAGGTATACTTGATCAGCAGAACAATATTTCGGCCAAGGACAGAATATTTGTCCCAGGGACGACAGTACGTCAGTACAGGTCGAAAAATTCGGGGGGCAGCAAAATTCAGTCGGTCGCTCCAGGGACTAAGCCGGGACCTAGGTGGTGCCCGACGGGGCTCTCACACACTCAGAAACGCCGAGTACAGCGGCTGCGAGCTTTGGAAATAAAGGAGGAGATAGCCGAGAAGAAGCGTGATGAATTGTTCAATCGGGAAAGACCAATGGTGCCTGCAATGATTTGGAAGGAGAAGCGCATCATGGCGGAGGAGAAGGAAGCGGAAGATGACGCGATTGACGACCTCGCCGATGGCATGGCCGATGATCTTGCAGATGATACGGTTGACGACCTCGCAGAGTATACGGCTAATGATACAGCAAACGACAAGGCTAATATCCTTGCAGATGACACGGTTGATGATTCTGTAAATGACTTGGGTGATGACCTTGCGGATGATACACTTGATGATGAAGCTGCTGAAAGTGGAGATGATGTACTTAGTGATATGGATATTAATATGGTGTTTGCATTACCCGCTGAATTTCGGGCACCTGAGGCTCAAGTTGCTGAGTTGGTTCTTTGTCCAAAAAATGCTACATTTGAGAAGCCGGAGAAGCCCGAGCAGCACTTGAAGCCATTATTCATCAGGGGTCATATTGATGGTAAGCCTATTGGTCACATGCTTGTTGATGGCGGTGCTGGAGTCAATATTATGCCATTTTCGTTTTTTTCTAAATTGGGCCGAAAAGAGAGTGAGTTAATGAAGACCAACATGGGACTTAGTGGGTTCTCTGGAGACATGTCTGAAGCTAAAGGTATTATTTCTATGGAGCTCACAGTAGGTAGCAAGACATTGCCGACTGCATTTTTTGTTGTTGAAGTCAAAGGTCGGTATAATATTCTGTTGGGGCGTGATTGGATTCATGCAAATTGCTGCATTCCTTCCACTTTACATCAGTGTTTGATTCAGTGGGTTCATGATGATGTGGAGGTGGTTGAGGCGGATAATTCAGCTTGCATTGCTTTGACAGAAACGCCGGTTGATTGGCAACACGGTGAGATGCGATGTTTAACCGGTAGAGATTTATCGGATTATGATTATATAAGTATTGGTAAAGATGGGTTTGTACCTATAAATGCACAGCCGGCTAGCATAGCTCGGCTTAATGATTTATCTTTATAAATGACGAATAGAGAAGATAGTATTAAGTGGCTGCAACAACGCACTGAAGAATATCGTTCCGGTAAGAGCGATATGCATGAGGCAATTGAAGATTTTGATGATATGGAGAAGCTTGGGCAGGGTTTCTCATCGGCTGATCCTTGAAGAAACAGATATTGGTGATGGAAGTATTCCACGTCCTACTTTTATTAATGGTAACTTGACAGCCGATCAGAAAAGCAAGGTATGTGTTTTACTTAAAGAATTTGTAGATTGCTTTGCTTGGAATTATACCGAGATGCCAGGTTTGAGTAGAGATTTAGTCGAACATAGATTACCTATTAAATCTGGTTTTAGGCCGCATAAACAACCTCGTAGAAATTTTAATCCTAATATGTATGACCGCATCAAAGAAGAAGTTGATCGGTTATTAAAAGCTGGGTTTATTCGGCCATGTAGGTATGCAGAATGGGTTTCTAATATTGTGCCGGTTGAAAAGAAAAACACCGATAAGCTTAGAATATGTACTGATTTTAGAAATTTGAATAAGGCTACTCCAAAAGATGAGTATCCTATGCCTATTGCCGACATACTTATTAATAATGCTTCAGGACATAAGATAATTAGCTTTCTAGATGGCAATGCTGGATACAATCAAATATTTATGGCCGAAAATGATACGTCTAAAACTGCTTTTCGTTGCCCAGGTTTTGTCGGTTTATTTGAGTGGGTTGTCATGACTTTTGGTTTGAAAAATGCCGGCGCTACATACCAGCGCGCTATGAATTTAATTTTTCATGATCTCCTAGGCATTGTATTAGAAGTATATATTGATGATGTGGTTGTTAAATCGGATGGGTTTGATCATCATTTGGCCGATTTAAGGTTAGCTTTAGAAAGGATGCTCGGTATGGGTTAAAAATGAATCCACTAAAGTGTGCTTTCGGTGTGTCAGCCGGAAAGTTTTTAGGTTTCATAATTCATGAATATGGCGTAGAGATTGATCCTACAAAAGTAGAGTCAATAAGAAAGTTGCAGGAACCTACATGTAAAAGGATGTGCAAAATTGCTAGGAAAAATTAATTACTTGAGACGATTCATATCTAACCTTGCAGGCAAAATTGAATCGTTTGTTCCATTACTTCGGCTAAAGAGTGAAGCCGAATTTACTTGGGGGGCAGAACAACAGGGCTTTTAATAACATAAAGAGATATTTGTCGAGTCCTCCTGTGTTGCGAGCACCCAAGTCTGGTGCGCCGTTCAGGTTGTACATTGCTGCACAAGATACAGTAATCGGCGCGGTGTTGGTGCAAGAAGACGGCGACAAGGAGTATATTATTGCATATTTAAGTCGTCGTTTGATTGACGCCGAGACTCGGTATGTGTTTATTGAAAAATTATGCTTATCTTTATATTATGCATGTACCAAATTTCGGCCTTATTTACTGTCTAGTACATGTGTAGTAGCTTGTCAAGCCGACGTGATTAAACACATGTTGCAAAAACCGATTCTTAGTGGTAGGATTGGAAAATGGGCTTATGCACTAGTAGAATATGATTTAGCATATGAATCGCTGCGTGCTATGAGAGGTCAAGTTATCGCCGATTTTATTGTCGATCATAGAATTAAGGATGAAGAAGATATTAATTATGTTAGTTTGTGCCCATGGAAACTTTATTTTGATGGATCGGTTTGTGGAGAGGACAAGGCGTCGGTAACGTTTTAATTTCACCTAATAATGTTGCTTATGAAACATCGGTCCGTTTAGATTATTTGTGCACAAATAACCAGGCTGAATATGAGGCTTTATTGTTTGGCTTGCAAAGTTTAGTAGATATGGGTGTAAGAGATATAGATGCTTTTGGAGATTCGCTTCTGGTAGTGAAACAAATTAAAGGAGAGTTTCAATGTTTTGATGGAGTACTGAATAGTTATTTAGACCGATGTTTAGATATAATAAAAACTCTAGATACTTTCACTATTAATCATATACCTAGGGAGGAAAATTCTGTAGCTAATTGTTTAGCACAACAGGCATCTGGTTACAACATCAGTAGAGGAAATTTTTTATATTAGAAAGGCCGATGCAGCTTGCTTTAAAAACTGAGACCGACATGTTATCTGTTAATCCAGTACATAGTGCAACTGTGTCTGGTCCGGTCCAACAGCAGAAAGTAGTGCAGGGAAAAGAAAATTCGGTGCCAGGATCCCAAGTGACCGAATTAGCTAGTAATTTAGAACCTGTAGATTGGAGAGCTCCTCTGATTAACTACTTAAAAGATCCTAGTCAAACTAGAGATAGGAAAATTCGGCGACAAGCTTTAAAATATATTTGTTGAATGATGAATTATATCGCCGAACTATAGATGGATTACTTTTAAAATGTTTGGATTCTGATCAGTCTAGATTAGCCATGGGTGAAGTGCATGAAGGTATATGTGGGACACATCAGTCGGCTCATAAAATGCGTTGGTTATTAAAGAGAGCAGGTTTTTATTGGCCGACTTTGTTAGAAGATTGCTTTCGATATTATAGAGGCTGTGAGGCGTGTCAGAAATTTGGGAATATACAATTAGCACCTGCAGCCATGTTAAATCCTATAATTAAACCATGGCCATTTAGAGGATGGGGTTTAGATTTTATAGGTCAAATACATCCTGATTCTTCTAAAAGACATCGCTTCGTCCTAGTGGCTACAGATTATTTTACTAAATGGACTGAAGCTGTTCCTTTGAGAAACATGACTCATAAAGAATTGATTAGTTTTGTGTTAAAACATATTATTCATAGATTCGGTATTCCCAAACTTTAACTACAGATCAAGGTTCTTCCTTTATGTCTCATCAATTTCGTGAATTTGCCGAATCCTTTGGAATTAAGTTGTTAAATTCGTCGCCTTATTATGCTCAAGCTAATGGACAGGCCGAATCTAGCAATAAAACTTTGATTAAGCTTATAAAAAAGAAAATTGAAGAGCATCCGAAAAGATGGCATGAGGTACTTTCGGAAGCTTTGTGGGCTCATCGGATATCTAAGCATGGAGCAACTCAAGTGACACCGTTTGAGCTAGTGTATGGTCAGGAGGCAGTGTTACCCGTGGAGATTAATTTGCAGGCCCTTAGAGTAGCCAGACAAAATGATTTGTCGGCTGTAGATTATAATAATTTGATGATGGACAAAATAGATGATGTTTCTGAAGAAAGACTAAGAGCTTTACGGGAAATTGAAAAAGAAAAGTTAAGAGTAGCTAAGGCTTATAATAAAAAAGTGAAGGAAAAATCGTTTCAAATAGGAGATTTAGTGTGGAAAACGATTTTACCTATTGGAACTAAAGATAGAAAATTCGGCAAATGGTCGCCGAGTTGGGAGGGTCCATATAAAGTGGTAGAGATTGTTCCTGGAAATTCATATTTTGTACAATCCTTGCAGGGAGTGAAATTGTCTAAAGCTCTCAATGGCAAGTATTTGAAGAAGTATTATCCTAGCATGTGGCAGGAGAGTTGACGAATGATATGGCCGATATTGCTTCAAGTATCGCCCTAAGAAAATTTGGCCGATATATTTTTGAAGTATCGCCCTAAGCAAAATTTGGCCGATATGTTGTTTGAGATATCGCCCTGAGAAAATTTGGCCGATGTATTCTTTGGACATCGCCATAAGTAATGATATCGTCGGTGAAGCGACGACATCGTTGTAAGGTATGATTATATTGTTTTTGATAAATATATTATTGTACCAAAAACAGGGGGGCATGTGTTGAAGGTGTAATTTGGCTGCTGAGTATTTATATAAGCCAAATTAATTTAGTTGATATGGTGCTTGGATTATTAGCTGATCTATATTTAGACTTGTTGTTTAGTTTGAAAATGCAGTAGTCCAAAGCAGATGTCGCAACGGCAGATCGAGCAGGAGAAAAATATGGAGTGTTTTCTGGAGCTAGCGGTTGCCGAGGACAAGTCCTTGATGGATTCAGATATATACGCTGAGTTGAACTGCATGTACCTAGGACAAGTCCTAGCAGGCCTCGATCAAATGCCAGGCTGAAGGCGTATTGGAGTTGGAGGTTATTCAATCACGTACGGCAAGTGGGTTTCCTTGTTTGTTAAGATCGTATGTACTAGTACTGGCCGGATCGCCGGATCGATTACAGATTAGGAATTTTAGAATTCGGCTTGCATGCCAAGGAAACTATTTCGTGTCCTCCCTGTACGCCAAAGACCAGGCTGCTTATATAACATAGGCATACGGCCGATTGAAAAACCAACCAATCGATATTCAATCAAAACCAATCTACTCTTTTACGTACTACTTTTTCTGTTCGTTCTCCTGCCGTCGAGCCCTAGCAGCTAGGGTTTGGCAAATCTTTGCCGTTTTGCGCTGAAAAGCGGCCGTCTTTCCTCTCCGAAATTGAGGAATTCTTTGTTGCTTTGCTCGTAAAGCATCCGTTCGTCGTCACGAAAGCACGACGGTATCGTGGTGCTACGCTGCAATTTTGCGTGGCAACACAATTGGCGACTCCGCTCCGAAATTGAGGAATTCTTTGTTGCTTTGCTCGGAAAGCAATCGTCCGTCGTCACGAAAGTACGACAGTATCGTGGTGCTGCGCGGCAATTTTGCGTGGCAACAGATCGTAGACGGAACAACTGATCAATTCGAACCCTTACGACCGTAAAAATCGTGGGAGCAGAGCAGCATCACAGGGTTTAATACTTTGATGGGCTTACTCCTTTGGGCCGCCTGCAAAAAAAAAACTTGCAAGCTGTGTACGCTGAAAACAAGGTCTCCCAAATTTTTCTACTTTGATGGGCTTTCTAACAGAAGTAATAGTTTCCGCAAAAAAAAAAACAGCAGTAATAGTTGGAGCTTGGACAGGAAAAAAGTTTTTTTTGTCTTAAAAAAGTTATTAAAATATACTTCCCTACTTTTTTTTGTAAATATACTCTTATTTATATTGACAAAAGTAAAGCCAAACATATTGGTCTTCTTTACCCTCTCACGGTTGACTCGGTGTCGTACAATGGTGTTTGGATTGTCGATGATATCGACAATGAGAAGAGAAGATGATTGTTGACGATTTCTACCGCTTTGTTTGTCCTTGTCTAAGTGATGGTATTGACCGGTATAAGAAAACTCGAGCACTCTTTTTTTCCGATGCAATGAATTTGTTCTATTGCCGAGTTTCGGCACAATCATCACCGCCTTCGTGTAGTTGAGTTGGTTCTATAATACCCATCTTACAAAAATAAAATTATGCGATGGACTAACCGATGAAGAAATAGGAAAATTGATACATCAAGAAAATACATTAAACTAGAGACAAAGTAAAATACTTCGACAAAAGAACCCAAATCCAGTTGAATGCTGTCAAGAATACAACGGATTAGTGGTTCTTAACTATTACACGATATGAGAAAAGAAATAATTTTGTTCCAAATTGATACCTGACTCTGACAATATATATGAGAAAACTTGGTTTGGTCAAAACATAGAACTTTGGAACAAAATTATTCTGAAGCTCTTACAGAATACTTCTTCTCTGCAACTTCTACCTCTCTTCTGCTACAGTTGCCTGCTCCAAGATTATTGTGGCCCGTTCGTCAGGCACCCAGACCCGGCTCAGCTCTACTTTGTAGTACCTTGTTGGTGCATTTCACAAGCCAGTATGTGTAATGCATCTAGTACCTTATTGGTGCATTTCACAAGCCAGTATGTGTAAGCAGATGCATTCGACTCGAAAGCATTCCAGTTAAGATTCAAGTACTGAACAATCGGGTTTGAGATCCTGAGCATCCTGGTACATATTTGTGCAAGGGAGGAATCAATGAAACTATTACACAGGGGTTGTGACATGGAGGACGGGGCTTGCCTGCTCCCCGGTTGTGCTCCCATCCGTGCTGAGATGAATATAGCAGCACTTGTCCAGAGATGTCCCAGGATCAGAGATCTACCTGTCTGAGGCATTGTCATCAACCATCTTAATTTTGGAATAAACCTATATTTCAGTTGATTCAGTTCAGTTGTTTCGCACAACAATATGGAAACAAGCATATTCAACATACCAACAGGACAGCCCGGAAACCATAATAAAATAGCAAGTTCACCACGTTTTAGATTCACAGACTACCAACAGCTGTCTTAATTTCAAAGAGCTCCGTCTAACATAAAACGAACACCCATAAAAACGATGTCTCAACAACCTCGGCTACAATTCGATAAAACAAAATCGCATCGTTTGCAGGATTCAAAGATCAACAGAGATGACACCCCGTGCACAATTGGATCTGAAAAGCTGCAGGGTGCTCCCACCAGCAGCAGAGGTATGGCTTCTTCACTCCATGGTAGGCCTGGAGGCACCGAAAGTGCCGCCGCCGCCACCACGGCCAAAGGCAGGCCTGCTGTCGCCACCACTCTGAAACAGCCAAACGGACAAGGGTAACAAATTAGCTCACATAGACTTTACGTTGATAAAGGGAGATGCAGGCATGTTTTGCATGGTAGGAAAAAAGAACTGAACACTACAATATGCTATCAAGCAAACAACACTATATTATCTGTCACAATATCAGCAGTAGACACGAATGAGATTACAATGCGGGAATGTTCAATGAAACAAGCAAGTCGTGAAACATGGCAAGTCGTGAAATAAGCAAGGCAACTCACTATGCTAGCGGAACAATGCCAACAGATTGGCAGCTCAATGGCTAGTCAGCCAAACTTGTAAAAATGCCCCACAGAAGAACCCTAATGATGCCATGATTTATTTCAAAATATAATTACAAGCACCAACACGACACAACAAATTGATACAACCACGCAAACAATATGCAATGTAATAACAATAGCTGGAGTTCTTACCCTGAAAGATGGCTGGAACTCAGCAGGAGCACCACCCTTCTCACCAGCGAAATCCCCTGGAGCACCACGTGGGCCACCCCTGTAACCATCCCTATCACCGAACCTGGGTCGGTCACCCTCAAAACGAGGTGGGCCCCTGCGGAGCAAATAGTGTTAACAACATAAACACAAAGTGTGACTGCAAACTACTTGGTAGATTTCAAGATATAAGATAATACGAATAAAACAGACACGGATGTTGGATATAATCAATTAGCTACAAGTCAGACTGCTCATATTATAATGCTTAACCAAATGTAACTAGAACCGGTATCAACTAGTAAACAACATTCTAGGGTGGAATTGAACAGAGCAATGGCCGGATACATGATTGCACAGATAACATACCAAGGCCAAACTAATTCTCATGTATGGTTCTAGCAGAAAAACAGAGTAAATAGATAATAGTAAGTTTTTAAGTGGTGCTTTGCAGAAGAACACTCGTTAGATAATTTCATTTTGGCTACCAGAATGCTGTGACAGGACTACCACAATCAGCTCTCATTACAGAAAGACAAACAGTACATAGACATAAGATCAACGAGGTATATTTTCACAGCAACAGAAGCTCAGACTGAACAGAAACATCAAAGCTCACCTGGGGCGGTCACCAGGCGGTCCAGAGCCGAAGGGGCGGGACGGGGGCTTGGCAGACTTCTTGAGGGTGTTGGGCACAATCTCCGACGGCAGGTTGAGGAAGGTGCGCAGGAACTCGATGCCGTCATTGGTAAGGTACCAGTAGTAGTGCTGCCACGAGAAGGTCTCCCTGACGTACTCCTTGGACTTGAAGCTCTGCATGAGCTTGATGACCTCCAGGTTGGAGGCGTCCACCTGCGGGTGCTTGGCCAGGTTGTAATCCTTCTTGGCGTACAAGACTCCCTCTGCACGAAAAGATAGCATCAAGAGGATTCAGCAAGTACGATGTCTCAGTCCATCACAAGGTGCAGCATTATATGGGCGTATAGAATTGCTACTCATTAACCAAATCCTTAATCAAGTAGTTGTGACATCCTAGCTGTGACTGATGTTTATGTTCGAATTGGCATCAGAGTTATATGCTAAACAACCATGACCGTGTCGTTCTACCAATCAAATATCTGCACAACCGCATCGGTGCATGCACTGCAGTCGCATATTAATCTGGTGAAATCGGATTAAGCAAGCTAAAACCCTAGGCTAGAATCGAACGAATCGGTCCAGGAACACTAACGGGATAGCATCCGTACTGCAATCACGAGAACAAATGGCGGCGATGCGTGTAGGGGAGGGTGGAAAGGGGTAGGGACTCACCCTGGAAGAGGTACTTGCAGATCTCGCGGCGGTTCTTCTTGGAGATGATCTGCGAGCGAGGGAGACAAGAGGAGTCAGGTCGTCAGATTTCATGGTAAGGTGCAACGAGACTGACTGTAGATGACGGGCGCGGGGGTGCTCACCATGGTGACGGGCGGGCGCTAAGGGCGGAGGACGACGACGACGGCGGCGCCGCTGTTTCGGTGAGGAAGAACGGGAGGCGGAGCGCGGCGTGAGGGGAGGAAGAAACCCTAGCCTTCTGGGGGTCAGTATATGTAGAGCGCGGCGCCTGGGCCTCGCGAGCCTGGGCTTTTGTGGGCTTGCGTTTCTGTGAATTTTCGGCCTTGTTGCTTCTTGGAGCAGCGTATTTTATTTTGTCTAGGCCTGGACGAGGCAATAAATGGGGGCCCTTTTGCTTCCACTAATTTCAGTTTATATCTAACAAAAAATATCAGTTACTCCCTCCGTTCAAATTATAAGACTTTCTACCGTTTCTGACTTTGCCATTATTCATATGTAGACTGTTTTAGTGTGTTGTTTCACTCATTTAGGAACAAATCAGGACAAATCTAGAAAGACTGGAAAGTGTTATATTTAAGAATGGACAGAGTGCTTCTCAAAAATCATTCAAAAAAAAGTTACTTCAAAAAATAGGTTCACATGCCATTATGCGCGTGTTCCATCAAGGAAAACACTTCGATCAGAGCTACGTTTGCTTCCCAAGAGATTTTTTGTTCTTCTTTTTTATTATGACTATTAGTACAATAGCGAACCATTCTTAGTTTATCGATTTATTACTAGACATGGCATACAAATAAATCGAAATATATACACACCACAATGACCATTGACAATACTTTCAAAGAATCTGATTCAACAGTAACATGCGAGCAGACAATATTATCGAAAATTCAAGCCCATTCTGAATTGCAGTAGCCTCTGTTGTTGATGCATCAAGAACATGGTTCAGTAAACAAGTGGCTCCAGCAACAACTTTACCATTTATGTTCCGGATCATTTCCGCAGTTGCAAAATATGCAGTGTCCACATTGATTTTATGTGTGTTAACCGAAGATTTATTCCACCTTTCTTTCATTACTTCACTTACAGAAGATGCACTAACGTAATTTGTTGTGATAGCCTGAATAGTAAAACCTATACTTTGAGGTTCCAAACTGTCACACCTTTCACTATTTCTCTTCTTTGCCACCAGATTTACCAAGCCGCAACAACTAGAGACTCCTTCATTGCTAAATGACCAAGTAGAGATGATTGCTTCTTTCTTTGTGTGAGAAGTTCTGCCATAATGGCACTTCCAGATCTGCCCAGGTTAATAATCTCTGAAACAATTCCAGGTAGTGCTCGCCACACATTTTTTTATAAGAAAAACTTTGCTTGGAACTTGCAATTTCTACAATATATATCTGCCAAACTGGGTTATTTGAAGATGGACCTTGTCCATCAGTTCTTCCATCAGTACAATATCTATTTTTTTGTACTACCTCTGATCCGTATTAATAGTCGTGAGCTATACGTACGGTTTGTACTGCGCTGGTTGTTTGTCCGCGACCAATAAAACCGATCGGAGGGAGTAGATAAAATCTGCCAAACTAGGCTGACCGAACTGAAAACGAGTACGTCTTGCTGCCATTGTTTCCAGGTTGACGTTCTTTCCGAGTTGTACACAAACACAAGGACTGTATCGTGTTCATACGCTATATATGTGAGCACGAGATATAAAAAAGAGAAAGATTTGTGAGGCGGGCGACACCACCATCAGCCCTAGGCCTCGAGCGCCTCCACCGGATCGACCTACACCTACTGCAGGATTACGTTTACGTACGTGCCAATGGGGAGAAGCAAGGGCGCCGCCGCCAGGCGTAGGAAGGCCGATGCCGCCAGGGAAGCCAACGCCACCAAAATTGACGTGGCCGAGGCCACCAAGATTAACGTTGCCGAGGCCCCCAGGCCATGCCCCAGCCTCCTGCCTGACGACCTGCTGGCGAACATCCACGACCGCCTGGGCTTCCTCGACCGCGTCGCTTTCGCCGCCGTCTTCGCTGCATCCAGGGACGACGACCTGTTCATGCCTGACACGCCCTGGCTCGTTCTCCCCTGCAACAGAAAACCGGACACCGTCGAGCTCTTCTCCATCGCCGATCGGCGTGGCGCCACCGTGCCCGCTCCGGAACCAGCGCTGCGCGGCCACTTGGTCATCGGCTCCACCCACGGATGGCTCGCCACGGCCGACGTCCGCGGCCAGATCTACCTCGTCAACCCGTCCACCGGCGAGCAGCACGAGCTCCCGCACCTCTCCACCATGGGCGTCTTCCTGCCCCGCGCGAACTACCAGTACTTCACGCTGTCGGTCGGTCCCTTCCTCACCATCAGATACGGCCACGGGCCACCGTTCAACCATTACTGGTACAACACGCACACGTGGGACAACAGACTGATGCGCACGTCGTTGTACCGCAAGGTGGTCCTCTCGTCGTCCCCGCGCGCCGCTACCTACGCCGCCATGCTAATCTCGAAGCGACAGTTCGGTGCCCCAGCCTTTGCCTCGGCGGAGGACCCCACGTGGAGGCTGGCCACCTCGCCCGACGGCGTCGAGGACGCCATCTACCACGATGGCCAGTTCTACTCCGTGTCATACACGGGCCTCGTGGAGGCATGGGACCGGGACGACGAGTCCGGCGCGTACGCTAGCAAGGCCGTCGCGCCAAGGTTGGCCGTCCCCGTCGAACAACACGCAGAGCGAGACAAAGAGCCGTCTTGCCGCAAGTACCTTGCGGCGGCACCGGGCGGGCGGCTGATGGTAGTGATTAAGTACCCCGACCAGAGCCAGAACAACTGGTCGTGCTCCTTCAAGGTACATGTCCTCTGGGACAACGGACAGTGGAAGGAGACGAGGGACATCGGCGACCTCGCGCTGTTCGTGGGGATGAACAACTCGCTGTGTGTGCAGACGATAGGGCGCCCCCATATTAAGGCCGGCTGCGTCTACTATACTGACGACATGCTTGCGGCTGCGGAGATGCGCAAAGGACGGGGTGGCAATGACTCTGATTTGCGGAACGTCGGGGTGTACAGCCTCATGGACGGCAAGCTCAAGACGATAGAAGCTCTCGGGAAGGATCAGCGGAACTTCTACCCGCCGCCGGTGTGGATCACGCCTTCTATCCCATGATATTTCTTAGCTGCTTTGAATTTGCTAGGTTGGAGTTTCTTTCTTAAGATTGCTAGCTAGCAGGTTAAGTTCGATATAATTGGTAGTTTATGGAACTTGAAGAGAAGAGCTATTCTATGCTTTATACCAGCGTTAGTGTGATATACCAATGAAGTACAGGCTCCAGTATTGTAGACCTGACCAAACGGTATGCTGCTGCCCGAGCTGGCGATGTCTACACAGTCTGAGAGGTCGGGGAGATGGTAGCAACCTCTATAGGAGGCATGATGATTACCTTCAGACCAGTCGATACTCCTACTCTGTTTTCTATGTAATTCAAGTGTGACCTGTTTGCTCATTGAAAAAAAAATCACATTAGTATAATAATTTTTGGTACATTTTGTACGGTGGTCAGATTCTAACCTGTTGCTCATTCAAAAAGGACTTAACGAGCTGCATGGGGTATTTGAGAGATGTACAAGTTTTGACACAAAAATGTGTCTTATCTTTTTTTAGAGAAATTGCAATCCTCTATGAAGCTGAAATTCATAAAAATTAGGAATTCTGTATCAAATATGGTCTATGTTGTGTGAAAATTAGACCGGTAAAAATTTGCACAGTTTATACTTCTTCACACAAAAAACCATTTTTGACGCTTAGAAAGTGGAAAATGCTTTTTTTACAAACAAAGTGAAAACTATATAGGGTAACATTGTCTGTAATTACAATATGCACCTATGTGCCCAATTTGGACACACTATAATAAAATATGCCACATATATAGTCACGAGCTTGGTCATTTGTCTTAAATTCATGAATGTTGGAAGTTTGGGATTTTTCGTTACAAGTACTACACATAAAAGGCAACTACTACACATAAAAGGTCTTCATACAGAAGGATTGCATTCTTAATATTTTAATTTCTTTATTTTATAAAATGGGTTAAAATGTCCGACATGTCTATTCATAGTAAGGGGTTGAATATTTTAAAACTGTAAGTGGTTATTCTATATAATGACTACTTAGCAAGAGAAATAAATAACGTTGGAAAAATATAGATGACGGGAGAGAGAAGGCGGGAAATAAAAATTAAAAATGGCTTTGTCCATTTACTACAGGAAAATCTGGCATTGCCGTGTAGGAAATAGACACGGCAAAGGCCATGCGGAACATGGCATAGATCGGGACGGCAAAGTCGCTTCGCCGTGTGCTTTTCGGCTGCACACGACAAAGACCTTCGCCGTGTGCTTTTTATGTGTCTCCGCATAGTAAAGTAGTTGACGACGCAAGTGAGCTAACGGTGATGAACCATTTGCCGTGTATAAGTAGAAAACACACGGCAAAGTTTGTAAAGTTCGCCGTGTTCCTCTGCAAGGTACACGGCAAAGATTTTACTGTTTGCCGTGTGTCTCGAAAACAAACACGGTGAAAAACTCGCACCTTTGCCGTGTGTTACATAGAAAGACACGGCAATGACCCACGTCTTTGCCGTGTGGCGTAGGTAAACACACGACAAAGCCACTCCCATGCATATCCCAGGTGCACACCTTTGCTGTGTGGTTTTCTGGTGCACACGGCAAAGGACATGTTGCTTTTCTTTTTCAGGCTGTTTTAGGTTTATCCCAGCATTTCAAATAGACAATAAACATATATTTTTCCATATCAACAATCTACATGCATATATAGCATCTTCATCATCATAATACAAGTCCATCACAAGATCAACAATGGATAACAACTAGACCTCACAAGATCCATAATGACAAATAGTTCATTACAATATTGTAAAAACACCTCGGCAAAGAATTAAAATAGGTGGAAGAAAAGGAAATGAAAACGAAACATATTGCACCGGCGGGGAAATTGGTCTGGAAAAATCTCAAATCCTTGGTGAACATCCTTCACGCGGCACCTGGCAAAGAGGCCGACAAATACTGTTCCATTAGACGCGGTGGCCAGGACAAAGATTGTGAGGCGATAACTTCCTCTAAATAGGGACATCCTATATGCCGCCTTCAGCGGCGCGCGGCGTCCCCGCCGGCTGAAGGAGACCGGACTGGGCTCAGCTCGTTTAGTTCTAGCTAGTTCATGTTCGCTAGTTGTACTTTCCTTCTTGCCCCGCCGACTGAAAGGAGACGGACAAGGCCGATGATCAACTCGGTTGGGCTACTCCCATTGGTGTTCCAGTTTTCTATAAAAATGGTTTTTTCTTTCTCCTTTTTTCTGGCTTTCTCACTTTTTTGTTTTCGTTTTAAGCAGACCATGGACATTTCTTGTACCATGCATATTTTCCGAACTGGCGAACATGCATTTATAAAATTATGAATATTTTTCAATCCTCTTGACTTTTTTAATCCATGAATATATGTCTTAACCCATAAATATTTTTTGAATCCCTGGACATTTTAATTATCTGTGAACCTTTTGTGGAATTTGATAACATTTTTTTAGTTTCATGATCGTATTTTTGAGCATGTGAAGTTTTTTCTGAACCTCATGAACATTTGATTAAACCTCGTGAAAAATAAAATAATGAAAGTTGATATTTTATCCGCAACACATTTTTTAGCCCGTGAACAGGATTTGTAAAGATCGTGAATTTTTTTAATTGAACAACATTTATTCAAATAAGTGAGCATTTTCTTAATTCTGCGAATGTATTTTTTGAGACATGAAATATTTTTTGATCCTCATGAACATTTAACTTGATCCCGACCCCGTGAACAATTTTGAAAAAGAAGACAGGATTTTGTAATCTGGGAACATTTTTCAATTCTAGGAATGTTTTTTTTTTAGCCCGTGAGCAATTTTTTAAATTGAAACAAACATTTTGTCAAACACGTGAACATTTTTAAATTCTGTGATTATATTTCTTGAACCTGGAACAGTTTTTTTAACCACATGAACAACAGAAAACAGGAACTGGCACTTCGGCATCTTGTTAATAGGTTAGTCCCAGAAAATGCATAAAAATGCTATGAAGTGTAAACAAAACATGTTGCAATTGATATAATAACAGTATGGAACATCAAAATTATAGATATGTTTGAGACGTATCAACTGCCTCACTTCAATACTTTGTACTGTTTATACATGACATGCTTGCTCTCTAGTAGAAAATGGATGATGATGGTTGACTGATAGCATGGTTAATGCGTTGCTTGCTTGCTTGCTTCCTGTTTACTGTAACTGATAAGTATTCCATCATTGTCTGTCTGTATCTAATTCCTTTTCATTCTATATTCCTCCAGATCATCCATCACAAGGATGGCAAAGAAGCCTCAGTTTGTTGGTAAGTGAAACGTATTGATGTAATCTGAAATGTATTGATGTGTGTTAGTTCTATCTTTTATTGCTTTACTGTCCCTTTTATCCATGGATGTGAAATGTATTGATATGTAAACTGAATATGTTGCTTTACTGTCCCTTTTGTCCATGGATGTGAAATGTATTGCTATGTAAACTGAATATGTTGCTTTCCTGTCCATTCTGTCCATGGATATGTGTCAATGTACCATTAATTTTATGTCTGTTGTTAGTCCACCTTACACAAATAACTAGGTTTAAATGAAAATAAAACATGGTAGCACACCTTGGCTGCTTCTATTGAAAATAAAACATTGGGGGCATACCTTAGCTGCTAGTGTTGCTGTGCTTTTCCATGCATTTCAACATACATCTAATGGTACCATTGTGCTTTTCCATGCACCTCTCACCGAGTACGAGAAGCTTAGGGCTACAAATATGATGAGAAACAACCACAGGCTACATGCTATTGGCCTGGGAAGAATAGGGTCAATGCTTAGGAGCAGAAATGAAGTTGAAGAAATTAGTGGAGTTACAAACAATGACTCAGACACAGACTATTTTCCTAAAGAAGATGAAGATAATGATGGAGAGGAAGTTGGAGACAGTGTAGTGGAGAAGCCTGTTATGAAGGTGTGAAAACTCTGTCTTGTTTAGGATGTGTGGAGTCCTTGTTTGATATATTATTTGCTTCCTTGTCTTTTTACTTCAGGTTATGCTTCATTGTCTTGCTTTCTTGTGATCTAATGCTGCTATCCATGATGTTTATACGAGGAACTGAAGTCTAGGAAGAAAAAGCCTGGTGTGAAGAAGACAACCAAGAGGAGGCGCATCTCAACAACATCTGCTGCAATGGCTCCAGGAAGGGTGATGGCACCAACTCCAGAAACAACGAAGAGGATGCTCGAACCTACTGAAGCTGGTACTGCAAGAGTAACAAGGCAGAAAGCACTCGAAATTGCTGAAACCAACCAACGTGAAAGCCAGCTGCAAAGGGATGAAGGATTTCAGTCCATGAATGAAGAAACCACTGTCCTTATGGACCTCAGCCACAATGCACCTACTGGAGAATAGCAACAGCTTATGCAAGATGAAGGCAAGTTCATCTTCTAATCTTCTCTTCTACTTTAGCATTTTCTTAATGTAAGCATGCCTGTTTGGCAGAACCATTCGTTCATCTGTTTGCGCTTCTTCTTACTCATGAGCTCAATTTCATTTTCAGATGGAGCTGTTGTGGTGAGGGCAAACAAAAGAAGGGATCAGGGCTTGAGAGGATGACTAAGTCACTGGGTAACAAGGTGGCAATCCAAATTCTCGAGGGGATGAAGTGTCCCGAGCAGCCTGTGCAGGCTGCAAAGTTTGCTACAGAGGGTGGGCTCATTGCTAGATCCCATACACCAGTTCTGCCGCACTTCAAGGAGTACAAGAAAGACAAGACCATTGTGAAAGACTACATTGGGAAAGTGGCTGTAAGTTACTTGTCTCGTACCTGCATATGTTTCTTTCCTTCTTTCTGTTTCACTTGTCACATGATCACTAATCTTGAACTTTGTTTGTTGTCTTTGGAGATGAATTTTAAAATGGACACTGAGTCGGTGGTCGGTCAGAAAGTTTGCACAGATATGCTTCAGAAGATTTCAAAGAACAGACGTCACAAGCTGAAGAAGAAGTATTTCGAGCCCCTACCAGCTAATCAAGTCAGCATCAAATCGCCGGTGCCATATGTGAACGATGCTGAGTGGAATGCGCTGGTGACCATGTGGTCGTCACCCAAGCACAAGGTCTGTATGCACATGTGCCTCTGGTCTTATTTCCATGTAATGGCTTACTTTGATGTATCTGCTGCTGTTTAAATGTACTTTGCTCTGAGATTTTATTTAGATGTACTTGCTCATTATTCTTCTCTGGTATATATCTGTGGTATCTTCTTTACATGTTGTTGCTGGTTTATTTCCTCCAGATGACTTGCTAGTTCTAGCCAATGATAACAGTCCTATGTTTTTGTAGGAAACTTGTCCGTCTGCCATTAAAAATCGAAAGAAGGTCAAGTTTCAGCAGAAAAGTGGTTCAAGGTCATACGTGGCACACATATATGCAGCTGGAAGAATATACATGTTTTAATTTTTAGGCATAAGTAAATTTTGTCTTCACAGCTTACTCTTGTATTCATGTTGAATAATATTCATTCTCCTTTACCATTTCAGAAGGAGAAAAGAAATTGTGAAGAAATGTCCGCCTTTGATGTGTTCAGGAGCACCCACTGTGGCGAAAAATCTGGGTATTCGGAGCCAGTTCAGATTGCTCTTGTAAGTGCTGCTTCTGTTCCCATTTTGTTGCTTTTCTAGTGCTTTTTGCTTGCATAAAACTGAGATTAATGAGTTTTTCTCTTGTATTTCCATCTAGCTTGAAACTGAATTCTGTTTGTAATGTTGATGATCCCGAAGAGCAAGGCTTTGATACCTGCAAAAGTAAACGGGTTAGGTTGAGACTCCAAGTGCAGATTGTATAGTAAGTGGAAAACAGTTTTCCCCACGAGGGGTGACTCGAGGGTTTAATATCGAACTCTCGGGGAATCTGAAGTGGTAGATTTATCTTCTTATCCTTCTTTTGGTTACCTACAAAACAAGGTTAGATGTTTTGGTCCTCAACCTCACCTGTGGTTGTCAAGCACAAGGTGTAAGAATGATATCAGGATAGTTATGCAATGCAAACAAGAAATAAATATGCAATGATGGTGGATGCAATGGTAAATGATATTTTTGGGTTTTTGAATGATGTATGCAAGATGAAAAGTATTTTTGTATTTTCGGATTTAATGATGGCTGAAAATAGAAAAGTGGTATATGGTGTTGGAAAGGTGTTTCTTATGATTAAAAATGGACTGGGGTTCATGGTTTCACAAATGCACTCTCTCTTTATAAAGTGGTAGACAATGGAACACACACAGTTAACATATGAGATTGCAACACAGGGTTTGATAACAAGTTACTTAGATATATGGGCATCACGTCCTAACATAGAGATCTTTTGGTTATTAACCTCTCTTATACTCCACCAAGATGCGAACTAAATCATAACACCTCAGTAATTAAGATAACTCAGAGTATAGCATTAAGTATCATGACATGAAGTGAAAATAAGAACATGCTAGATCTAGTCATGGAGTAGTGGCAATGGTCACGCCCACATCCCCGGTAGCATGGTATTTTAGTTTATCCCTAGTGAGGCAACAAAGTAAGGTAAAGATACCAAAGTGGATCGCAGAACTTTCTCTCACGTTCACTGCACTAGCCACCCCCCGTTACTCCAACTAATGCACACGTTCCCCCACACACGCTCTCATAAACATGCTTGATCAAAACAAGTAGACAAGAACGGGGTACATAATATGCATCTATACTCATAACTGAAACAAACATTGCAATCTCAAACATATATTAACTCATAAAGATCCACCACAAAGGTATTACAACGGTGACCGTAATCATGTTCAGCAGCTCATACGGTGCTAATTAGTGAAGCTCAAGAGAGGAGAGATACATAAGTTACTTCCACAAACCCATAGTCCAGAGGTGGACTACTCCCTCTTCATCATGGAGACGGTGGAGAAGTCGATGGAGAAGATGGAGACCACGCCGGCAGCGCCCCGCCGGAGTTTTCCCCCTCCAATCTGCAGCTCCTGATCTCCGTTTCGGTGTTTCTGTGTTTGTGCGGCGCTCCTTCCAGAGAACGTCGGGGGACCTTTTTTATAGGCGTTTTTAGGTCAAGACGATGTCGGTGGAGAAGATCGAAGGCAACGGAGCCACGAGGCCAAACGGGTGGGTCCCACGCGGCTACAGTACCTGGCCGCGTGGGCCACCCCCTTTTGGCCTCGAACCTCCGTTTGTTCGCTTCCTTCGCCCACAGGTCTTCTTCCTTCCAAATATTGACGCCCGTAAATTTCCAGGTGATTTCGTTGACGTTTGGGTCCCTGAAACATTAAAATAAGAAAACGGGGTTTTCTGCCTGTGCAGGGTTAATTCCATAAAAATAGGAAATAAATGAATATTCCCAAAATCATTATAAAACATTGATATAACCCTTATATGATGCAAATATGATTGGAATATAAGCAATTAAAGTGCAAAGTTCATGTATGCATTTTACATGCATCAACATCCCCAAGCTTAATCCATGCTCGTCCTCGAGTATGAAGATGATAAAACTAACATGGACTTTGCAATTTAATACTTAACAATGAATATCAAAGATGATTACTATTGCTACATATAGTCAAATGATTCATTCTTCAAAGGAGTAGCAATATGCAAATAGTTTATGAAGTGATATCAAGTATTCAAGACAAGGATGTTCATTGATAGTTCACAAAGTGTAACATGTAGCAAGTAATATGGAACACATGTATGCATAATGATAAGTAGAACATCCTACAATGGTCATAGAGTGTAGATGAAAATCTGAATATGATAGGTGTACACTTTGGAAAGATGTATATGTGAGTAGAGGTAAAGCATGCATAAGTTTCATCCAACTTCCAAACTCTTCTACTTAAGTTAATGATTGCAATAAGGTATTCATTGGTGTCAAGCTCTCATTGCCCCTATCATAGCATCTTGAATGATTAAGGTTAAAGTGAAAGCAAATATGAGTAGTGTGCTTGATAAAGAATGGGTTGAATGTCTCATGCCCCTTGAATACAAGTACTTACACCATGTGTTACTCAACTTGGGAAACAAAGCAAGTTCAATTAAATATCATTGTAAGCATAATAGTATCATCAAGAGCGTCAACTGGGGTACCTCTTGTCCCAAGATATGGAACAAGCCCATATCAAAATGACAAGACAAACAAACAAAATGAACAATCTCAACACCCTTTTTATTTACCATTTGGAATAGTTTTTTATTGCAAGGTGTATCACAGAAGGTTCACCATAGTATGTAAGTAAATTTCCACCATGAATGATGCATGGCTTAGATTAGCGGCCCAGGCGTCTCTCTAACCATTTACACAAACTCATTTAAACTCACTCTATTTCCACATTTATTTCAACATGATAAGCATCCATAGACAAAAGCACATGATATCAACTAAATGAGATGAAGAGCGTGTTGAAAGCTTGCCATGTGACAGCACATATGGGCTAACTTCCAACCCAAAACATTCATCAAGCCACAAACATCATAATCTTAATCACAATGGGTCAAGTTTTATTATGCAAATAAAAGAACATTGTGCATCAAGTTCGTGAGAGCTATATAACCAATTTTTTCCATTGCAATCAATAACATAAACATTTTCATTCAGAGGTAAGATAACACAAACAACATGTTAAACATACTCGGAATAGCATAAAGCCAATAGGTAGATATGGTGGACTCACTGGAATAACTTTGGTTGAAGGTGTTGGAAACAAGTTTTTGCTTGTTGGAGTTTTTGGGCTAGCAAAAGGGAGAAAGTTGACCATCTAGATGCATGCATGAGTGTCCATAGAACTAACTAATCCATGTTAAACCAAGTAAAATAACAATCAGCACCAAAACATGAATAAGTGATAGCTCTACAAAAAGAATTTGCAAACTATTACTCATAAACAAGCTCATGAATCATGCAACTATATGTATCATTAAAAATCAAGTCAAACATCCCTTTTCCCAATCTTATAAAAGCATCCAACATATTTCAACCCATATTTCCAGTAGCTCTCTCATATATAATTGATAGTGTGGTGGTCTCTCAAAACAAAAAAAACAAAAACGACGCTCCAAGTTTATGCGATAAAGTGTTTCGATCGAAAAACAGAAGTTGGACGTGTGCAAACCGAGAGTGTGTAGGTCCAGCGGGGTTGTCTTCACATCCCCAAGCTTATGGTCTTCACCATCCTTGGATAGCTCTTGGTGCATCTCCTCCAATCCCTGTGAAAAAACTTCAAAACACCGTTTCTCCCATCTCTTTTCTGTGGGGTGCATTAATAGTGATAAACAAATAGGTTCCTTGCTGCATATAATCCTTGAACAAAAATTCATATGACATGTCCAGAAAGTGTATAATGTTGTATGCCTACTCATAAACTCAATTGGATCAAAAAGATTCAACTTAAAAGCTCAAAGCATGCATCAAACAAAATGGGACAGAATCTGTCCAGAAAAACAGCAGCAGCAAAACGTATTTTTATACCTTACCAAACTTTGTGAAGCTCACATCGGATGTACTACTCTCTGCCTTGTATTTCAACAATTCTAGTGTCACATCCAACTTGCTGAGCTTGCATTCCAGATACAGAGGTTTCTTCGAGTCCGCCGACTGACAGAGGAAATTATTTATCTCATCATTACCTTCCATATTATTCTCCAAATCATTGATCATCTGTTCTAGGTTTTTTTGTGGACCATCGGCTCTGGTTTCATCTGGATGCACATCATCATCAGCGTTGCCCAAACCATCTCTGGCATTGACTTCATGATTATCGTTGCTCAAATCATCACGGTTGTCGGCAAAGATTGCTGGTTGTTGTTCACCGTGTTTTGACCAACATGTGTACGATTCCATAAATCCCCTCAAAATAATGTGTTCTTCTATCGTTTGTCTTCTAGGTCACAAGACTTCATTCTTACAGATAACACAAGGACAAAACATCTTCGGTTCATTACTTTCTACCATGTGTTGCGAAGCCCTGTCCAAGAATTCAACCACACCTTGTGAGAATTCAGGACTCGTGCGACCACCGTACATCCAAGCTCGATCAAGAACCATCAAGTAAAATGGCAAACTACATATGTAAGATTTATACTCCACGCTCCTAAATCAAAATAATTAAAAAAAATAAGTAGTAGGTTTTCGGGTTATACCACCGCCCCAGTAGCTGTGGAATCGGGCCCAAGCTTCCCTGCGCTGCCTCTCGACGCCGGCAACCAACGCGCTGCCTCTCGACGCCGGCAACCAACGCGCACCTATCGATGCCCGCAGCACAGATGTAAGATCTGGACTCCGCCTCCACCCTCGCGTCCGTCTCTGCCTCCGCCCTCGCCGCCGCCGCTCCTATCTTTCAGTCTTATGGGAATCTCCGCAGCTGGCTAACTCGACACCACTCATAGCGTTAGGTCTGGATGGAATCATCGGATACGGTCATCCATATTAACCGTTTACAATAATGAAAATAATGCATACGGACACGAAAATATGTCCGTTGCTCATATAAAGCAAACGGTTGCGGAAAGCACAACCGTTGCCGATGTGTCGCAGGTCGCGGGAGGATAGCCCTCGCGGGCGGCTTTTTCCGCGCGGAAGGCTCGATTCTCCGTCGCCTAACTCCTGCCGTTTCCATAGAGGGGTATCCGATGTGTCGTTCTGTACTAGTGGCATGGCAGCAGAGGATGCGGATTTGATGCACATTTCTGTCAGTGCGTTAGCTGGTACTGAACAACCACATACCCTTCGCATCAAAGCACAGGTGAAAAATCAACAAATGCTGATATTGTTGGATTCTGGCAGTTCACATAGTTTTCTCGACAAAACCTTAGCATCCAAGTTACAGTGCAATTCAGTGGGAGTATTAACAACTAGAGTCAAGGTTGCTAATGGAGATATCTTGCTCTGTTCTGAAGCAGTACCTGCTTTTCAATGGTTGACAGCGGGTCACACCTTTCAACACCCGATGAAAATTTTAAACCTGGGTGGGTATGATTGCATATTGGGCATGGACTGGTTAGAAGCACAAGGGGAAATGGTTTGCCAATGGAAGGATAAATGGGTCCAATTTGTGCACAACGGCCAAGTTATTAAACTGCAAGGACAAGTAGACCAATCAGACATGGAAATTGCTGAAGTATCCTGCACTCAGTTGTTGAAGTGGCATGCAAGCAATGAGATATGGGCAGCTGTAGTTCTCCAAAACACACAGGAGGACGTACAACAGTCCTTTCCTCCGGAAATTCAAGAAGTCTTGTCCAACTATGAAGTGGTTTTTCAGGAAAAAGAAGGCTTACCACCACATCGGGAGTATGATCATGCCATACATCTTCTTCCTGATGCAGCCCCTGTAAACTCAAGGCCCTATCGTTATTCTCCTTTGCAAAAAGACGAAATAGAACGACAAGTGACAGAAATGCTACAGAAGGGTACCATTGTTCCTAGTATGAGTCCCTTTGCTTCACCGGTGTTACTAGTTCGAAAGAAAGATGGGAGTTGGCGTTTTTGAATCGATTACAGGAAGCTCAATTCCATCACTGTCAAGAGTAAATTCCCACTACCTATAGTGGATGAGTTGCTCGACGAATTGGCAGGCACAGCATATTTCTCAAAGCTAGACCTGAAGGCAGGTTATCATCAGATTAGAATGTTGGAAACTGATGAGTACAAGACAGCTTTCAAAACACATGCTGGACAGTACCAATTTCGTGTGATGCCCTTCGGGTTAACCAATGCTCCATCAACGTTTCAATGTGTGATGAACACTCTTTTTGCCCCATTTATTCGAAAATTCGTGCTTGTCTTCATGGATGACATCCTGGTCTACAGCAAGACATTAGATCAACATATGCAACATTTGCAGACAGTGTTACAAGTCCTGCAAGACAACAAGCTCACAGCCAAGCTTAGCAAATGCTCATTCGCCCAGAAGAAGTTGGAGTACCTGGGTCACATTATCTCAGACCAAGGGGTTGCCACAGATCCAGAGAAAACGGCTGCAATGCTGAATTGGCCGGTTCCCACCAATTTCACTGAGCTTAGGGGCATTCTTGGGCTCACAGGGTACTATAGAAAGTTTGTTCCATTCTATGGCCTAATTGTTAAGCCTTTAACCATGCTGTTGCACCAAAAAGTCTTCCAATGGACTCCAGCGGCTCAAGAAGCTTTTGACAAATTGAAAATTGCCATGTCCACTACACCGGTTTTGGCGCTACCAAACTTTCAGCAACCATTTGTCATTGAGACTGATGCCTGTGATATGGGTATTGGGGTAGTCTTGATGCAGTCTGGGCATCCAATTGCTTATTATAGCAAAGCTTTCGGTCCTGTCAACCAGAAACTGTCAATTTATGAGAAAGAGTTTCTAGCAATAATCATGGCATTGGACAAATGGAGATCTTATCTTCATTGATGTCCTTTTACTATCAGAACTGACCACAAGAGCCTCTGCAATCTTGAAGATCAAGTGCTCACTTCTGATCTGCAGAAGAAGGCTATGACCAAGTTAATTGGCCTTCAATACAAATTTCAATACAAGAAGGGGGAGGATAACAAGGTGGCAAATGCATTGTCCAGAGTGGGTCAGTATTTTCAATTGGCAGCAATTTCAGGCAGCCAACGAGTGTGGATGCAAGAAATTCTCAACTCGTACCAAGTGGATGTTCAGGCACAGGAGTTGTTGAAGCAACTAGCCGTATCCAGTCCCAATGCTGATGGGTTTTATTTCTCAGAAGGCTTACTTAGACAGAATGACAAGATCTGGGTAGGCGCAAATGTTGGGCTCCAAACTAAGTTGATTCATGCATTTCATGCAACACCAGTTGGAGGGCATTCAGGCATACAGCAGACATATCAGCGCATAAAAAAGCTATTCGTCTGGAAAGGGTTGAAACAGGCTGTGGAAAATTTCGTGAAACAGTGTGAGGTCTGCCAAAGAGCAAATCATGAACACTGCAATACTCCAGGCCTTCTCAATCCATTGAAAACACCAGCTGCACCTTGGGAGGATATAACGATGGATTTTATTGAAGGGTTGCCACGATCTGATGGATATAATGCTATCTTAGTGGTGGTAGACAGATACACTAAATATGCACATTTCCTTCCTTTGAGGCATCCTTTTACTGCCCCTCAGGTTGCTAAGTTGTTCATGAACAATGTGGTGAAGTTACATGGGATACCTCTGTCCGTTGTCTCCGACAGAGACAAAATCTTCACAAGTTCCTTCTGGAGAGAATTGTTTAAGCTACTCGACACTCAACTGCTGCTGAGCACTGCGTACCACCCTCAAACGGATGGGCAAACAGAGCATGTGAATCAGTGTCTCGAGCAATATTTGAGATGTGCTACCCAAGCAACTCCTGGAAATTGGGTCAAATGGATTTCATTGGCTGAATTCTGGTATAATACTTCCTATCATACTTCCTTGGGATGTTCCCCTTACAAAGCATTGTATAGAAAGGATCCCAACTATGGCATGCTACCGGATTTGTCCACTACAAGTAACAATGAGGTTCTGGAAGAGTTACAGGACAGAGAATCTCACTCAGCAATGCTCAAAGAGCAATTGGCTCGGGCACAACTTCGAATGAAACATCAGGCCGATGCAAAACGCACAGCCAGAGAATTTTCTGTTGGGGAAAAGGTGTATTTGAAGCTACAGCCTTATGTGCAACAATCTGTGGTCATGCGCCCATCAGCTAAACTATCATACAAGTTCTTTGGTCCATATGAAGTTCTAGCAAGGATTGGTCCAGCAGCTTACAAGCTTCAATTGCCGGAAGGTAGCCTGGTGCACCCGGTATTTCACGTCTCCCAGCTTAAACCTCATGTCCCTGATCATACACCGGTTTTCACTACTCTGCCAAAACCACTGGAACTGGATACTGTGGAATCATTTCCAGAAATAGTGCTGGACCGACGTCTTGTCAAAAAGGGAAATTCAGCTTATTTGCAGGTGCTGATCAAGTGGAGCTCACTCCCGGAGACCATGGCAACGTGGGAGGATTACGAGGTGCTTCGCAAACGCTACCCAGAAGCCACAGCTTGGGGTCAAGCTGTTTCTCGAGCGGGCGGCAATGTCATGACGGGCGACAGTGCGCCGTCAGACAAGGAAGGCAAGACAGAGGAAGACGGCAACGACACTACTGCAGCGTTGACTTCCGTGTGGACCCTCTCGTTAGTGAGATGGAGTAGTAGGTGTGAGTCTGGCATGTGGGCCTTTGTGTGTGGGGGTTTATAACCCACGGTCACCTTCCTGTATAGAGGCAAGAAGAAACAAATCGCAGAACTCTGTTTTCTCTCTACCTGTTCCCCTTTCTCCCTGCTCCCTCTCTCGATCCCCAATTCTTCATCTAGATCTTGTATCTGTGATCCAAAGACTATGAATCGAGTGTGGGCTATGACATGCACTAACGTAATTTGTTGTGATAGCCTGAATAGTAAAACCTATACTTTGAGGTTCCAAACTGTCTCACCTTTCACTATTTCTCTTCTTTGCCACCAGATTTACCAAGCCGCAACAACTAGAGACTCCTTCATTGCTAAATGACCAAGTAGAGATGATTGCTTCTTTCTTTGTGTGAGAAGTTCTTCCATAATGGCACTTCCAGATCTGCCCAGGTTAATAATCTCTGAAACAATTCCAGGTAGTGCTCGCCACACATTTTTTTATAAGAAAAACTTTGCTTGGAACTGGCAATTTCTACAATATCTGCCAAACTGGGTTATTTGAAGATGGACCTTGTCCATCAGTTCTTCCATCAGTACAATATCTATTTTTTTGTAGATAAAATCTGCCAAACTAGGCTGACCGAACTGAAAACGAGTACGTCTTGCTGCCATTGTTTCCAGGTTGACGTTCTTTCCGAGTTGTACACAAACACAAGGACTGTATCGTGTTCATACGCTATATATGTGAGCACGAGATATAAAAAAAGAGAAAGATTTGTGAGGCGGGCGGCACCACCATCAGCCCTAGGCCTCGAGCGCCTCCACCGGATCGACCTACACCTACTGCAGGATTACGTTTACGTACGTGCCAATGGGGAGAAGCAAGGGCGCCGCCGCCAGGGAAGCCAACGCCACCAATTAACGTGGCCGAGGCCACCAAGATTAACGTTGCCGAGGCCCCCAGGCCATGCCCCAGCCTCCTGCCTGACGACCTGCTGGCGAACATCCACGACCGCCTGGGCTTCCTGGACCGCGTCGCCTTTGCCGCCGTCTTCGCTGCATCCAGGGACGACGACCTGTTCATGCCTGACACGCCCTGGCTCGTTCTCCCCTGCAACAGAAAACCGGAGACCGTCGAGCTCTTCTCCATCGCCGATCGGCGCGGCGCCACCGTGCCCGCTCCGGAACCAGCGCTGCGCGGCCACTTGGTCATCGGCTCCACCCACGGATGGCTCGCCACGGCCGACGTCCGCGGCCAGATCTACCTCGTCAACCCGTCCACCGGCGAGCAGCACGAGCTCCCGCACCTCTCCACCATGGGCGTCTTCCTGCCCCGCGCGAACTACCAGTACTTCACGCTGTCGGTCGGTCCCTTCCTCACCATCAGATACGGCCACGGGCCACCGTTCAACCATTAGTCCATTACTGGTACAACACGCACACGTGGGACAACAGACTGATGCGCACGTCGTTGTACCGCAAGGTGGTCCTCTCGTCGTCCCCGCGCGCCGCTACCTACGCCGCCATGCTAATCTCGAAGCGACAGTTCGGTGCCCCAGCCTTTGCCTCGGCGGAGGACCCCACGTGGAGGCTGGCCACCTCGCCCGACGGCGTCGAGGACGCCATCTACCACGATGGCCAGTTCTACTCCGTGTCATACACGGGCCTCGTGGAGGCATGGGACCGGGACGACGAGTCCGGCGCGTACGCTAGCAAGGCCGTCGCGCCAAGGTTGGCCGTCCCCGTCGAACAACACGCAGAGCGAGACAAAGAGCCGTCTTGCCGCAAGTACCTTGCGGCGGCACCGGGCGGGCGGCTGATGGTAGTGATTAAGTACCCCGACCAGAGCCAGAACAACTGGTCGTGCTCCTTCAAGGTACATGTCCTCTGGGACAACGGACAGTGGAAGGAGACGAGGGACATCGGCGACCTCGCGCTGTTCGTGGGGATGAACAACTCGCTGTGTGTGCAGACGATAGGGCGCCCCCATATTAAGGCCGGCTGCGTCTACTATACTGACGACATGCTTGCGGCTGCGGAGATGCGCAAAGGACGGGGTGGCAATGACTCTGATTTGCGGAACGTCGGGGTGTACAGCCTCATGGACGGCAAGCTCAAGACGATAGAAGCTCTCGGGAAGGATCAGCGGAACTTCTACCCGCCGCCGGTGTGGATCACGCCTTCTATCCCATGATATTTCTTAGCTGCTTTGAATTTGCTAGGTTGGAGTTTCTTTCTTAAGATTGCTAGCTAGCAGGTTAAGTTCGATATAATTGGTAGTTTATGGAACTTGAAGAGAAGAGCTATTCTATGCTTTATACCAGCGTTAGTGTGATATACCAATGAAGTACAGGCTCCAGTATTGTAGACCTGACCAAACGGTATGCTGCTGCCCGAGCTGGCGATGTCTACACAGTCTGAGAGGTCGGGGAGATGGTAGCAACCTCTATAGGAGGCATGATGATTACCTTCAGACCAGTCGATACTCCTACTCTGTTTTCTATGTAATTCAAGTGTGACCTGTTTGCTCATTGAAAAAAAAATCACATTAGTATAATAATTTTTGGTACATTTTGTACGGTGGTCAGATTCTAACCTGTTGCTCATTCAAAAAGGACTTAACGAGCTGCATGGGGTATTTGAGAGATGTACAAGTTTTGACACAAAAATGTGTCTTATCTTTTTTTAGAGAAATTGCAATCCTCTATGAAGCTGAAATTCATAAAAATTAGGAATTCTGTATCAAATATGGTCTATGTTGTGTGAAAATTAGACCGGTAAAAATTTGCACAGTTTATACTTCTTCACACAAAAAACCATTTTTGACGCTTAGAAAGTGGAAAATGCTTTTTTTACAAACAAAGTGAAAACTATATAGGGTAACATTGTCTGTAATTACAATATGCACCTATGTGCCCAATTTGGACACACTATAATAAAATATGCCACATATATAGTCACGAGCTTGGTCATTTGTCTTAAATTCATGAATGTTGGAAGTTTGGGATTTTTCGTTACAAGTACTACACATAAAAGGCAACTACTACACATAAAAGGGCTTCATACAGAAGGATTGCATTCTTAATATTTTAATTTCTTTATTTTATAAAATGGGTCAAAATGTCCGACATGTCTATTCATAGTAAGGGGTTGAATATTTTAAAACTGTAAGTGGTTATTCTATATAATGACTACTTAGCAAGAGAAATAAATAACGTTGGGAAAATATAGATGACGGGAGAGAGAAGGCGGGAAATAAAAATTAAAAATGGCTTTGTTCATTTACTACGAGAAAATCTGGCATTGCCGTGTAGGAAATAGACACGGCAAAGGCCATGCGGAACACGGCATAGATCGGGACGGCAAAGTCGCTTCGCCGTGTGCTTTTCGGCTGCACACGACAAAGACCTTCGCCGTGTGCTTTTTATGTGTCTCGCATAGTAAAGTAGTTGACGATGCAAGTGAGCTAACGGTGATGAACCATTTGCCGTGTATAAGTAGAAAACACACGGCAAAGTTTTTAAAGTTCGCCGTGTTCCTCTGCAAGGTACACGGCAAAGATTTGACTGTTTGCCGTGTGTCTCGAAAACAAACACGGCAAAAAAACTCGCACCTTTGCCGTGTGTTACGTAGAAAGACACGGCAATGACCCACGTCTTTGCCGTGTGGCGTAGGTAAACACACGACAAAGCCACTCCCATTCATATCCCAGGTGCACACCTTTGCTGTGTGGTTTTCTGGTGCACACGTCAAAGGACATGTTGCTTTTCTTTTTCGGGCTGTTTTAGGTTTATCCCAGCATTTCAAATAGACAATAAACATATATTTTTCCAGATCAACAATCTACATACATATATAGCATCTTCATCATCATAATACAAGTCCATCACAAGATCAACAATGGATAACAACTAGACCTTACAAGATCCATAATGACAAATAGTTCATTACAATATTGTAAAAACACCTCGGCAAAGAATTAAAATAGGTGGAAGAAAAGGAAATGAAAACGAAACATATTGCACCGGCGGGGGAAATTGGTCCGGAAAAATCTCAAATCCTTGGTGAACATCCTTCACGCGGCACCTGGCAAAGAGGCCAACAAATACTGTTCCATTAGACGCGGTGGCCAGGACAAAGATTGTGAGGCGATAACTCCCTCTAAATAGGGACATCCTATATGCCGCCTTCGGCGGCGCGCGGCGTCCCTGCCGGCTGAAGGAGACCGGGCTGGGCTCAGCTCGTTTAGTTCTAGCTAGTTCATGTTCGCTAGTTGTACTTTCCTTCTTGCCCCGCCGACTGAAAGGAGACGGACAAGGCCGATGATCAACTCGGTTGGGCTACTCCCATCGGTGTTCCAGTTTTCTATAAAATGATTTTTTTTCTTTCTCCTTTTTTCTGGCTTTCTCACTTTTTTGTTTTCGTTTTAAGCAGACCATGGACATTTCTTGTACCATGCATATTTTCCGAACTGGCGAACATGCATTTATAAAATTATGAATATTTTTCAATCCTCTTGACTTTTTAAATCCATGAATATATGTCTTAACCCATAAATATTTTTTGAATCCCTGGACATTTTAATTATCTGTGAACCTTTTGTGGAATTTGATAACATTTTTTAGTTTCATGATCGTATTTTTGAGCATGTGAAGTTTTTTCTGAACCTCATGAACATTTGATTAAACCTCGTGAAAAATAAAATAATGAAAGTTGATATTTTATCCGTAACACATTTTTTAGCCCGTGAACAGGATTTGTAAAGATCGTGAATTTTTTTAATTGAACAACATTTATTCAAATACGTGAGCATTTTCTTAATTCTGCGAATGTATTTTTAGAGACATGAAATATTTTTTGATCCTCATGAACATTTAACTTGACCCGACCCCGTGAACAATTTTGAAAAAGAAGACATGATTTTGTAATCTGGGAACATTTTTCAATTCTAGGAATGTGTTTTTTTTTAGCCCGTGAGCAATTTTTTAAATTGAAACAAACATTTTGTCAAACACTTGAACATTTTTAAATTCTGTGATTATATTTCTTGAACCTGGAACAGTTTTTTTTGAACCACATGAACAGCAGAAAACAGGAACCGACACATTGGCATCTTGTTAATAGGTTAGTCCCAGAAAATGCATAAAAATGCTATGAAGTGTAAACAAAACATGTTGCAATTGATATAATAACAGCATGGAATATCAAAAATTATAGATATGTTTGAGACGTATCAACTGCCTCACTTCAATACTTTGTACTGTTTATACATGACATGCTTGCTTGCTTGCTCTCTAGTCGAAAATGGATGATGATGGTTGACTGATAGCATGGTTAATGCGTTGCTTGCTTGCTTGCTTCCTGTTTACTGTAACTGATAAGTACTCCATCATTGTCTGTCTGTATCTAATTCCTTTTCATTCTATCTTCCTCCAGATCATCCATCACAAGGATGGCAAAGAAGCCTCAGTTTGTTGGTAAGTGAAACGTATTGATGTAATCTGAAATGTATTGATGTGTGTCAGTTCTATCTTTTATTGCTTTATTGTCCCTTTTATCCATGGATGTGAAATGTATTGATATGTAAATTGAATATGTTGCTTTACTGTCCCTTTTGTCCATGGATGTGAAATGTATTGCTATGTAAACTGAATATGTTGCTTTCCTGTCCCTTTTGTCCATGGATATGTGTCAATGTACCATTAATTTTATGTCTGTTGTTAGTCCACCTTACACAAATAACTAGGTTTAAATGAAAATAAAACATGGTAGCACACCTTGGCTGCTTCTATTGAAAATAAAACATGGGGCATACCTTAGCTGCTAGTGTTGTTCTGCTTTTCCATGCATTTCAACATACATCTAATGGTACAATTGTGCTTTTCCATGCACCTCTCACCGAGTACGAGAAGCTTAGGGTTAGAAATATGATGAGAAACAACCACAGGCTACAGGCTATTGGCCTGGGAAGAATAGGGTCAATGCTTAGGAGCAGAAATGAAGTTGAAGAAATTAGTGGAGTTACAAACAATGACTCAGACACAGACTATTTTCCTAAAGAAGATGAAGATAATGATGGAGAGGAAGTTGGAGACAGTGTAGTGGAGAAGCCTGTTATGAAGGTGTGCAAACTCTGTCTTGTTTAGGATGTGTGGAGTCCTTGTTTGATATATCATTTGCTTCCTTGTCTTTTTACTTCAGGTTATGCTTCATTGTCTTGCTTTCTTGCGATCTAATGCTGCTATCCATGATGTTTATACGAGGAACTGAAGTCTAGGAAGAAAAAGCCTGGTGTGAAGAAGACAACCAAGAGGAGGCGCAGCACAACAACATCTACTGTAATGGCTCCAGGAAGGGTGATGGCACCAACTCCAGAAACAACGAAGAGGATGCTCGAACCTACTGAAGCTGGTACTGCAAGAGTAACAAGGCAGAAAGCACTCGAAATTGCTGAAACCAACCAACGTGAAAGCCAGCTGCAAAGGGATGAAGGATTTCAGTCCATGAATGAAGAAACCACTGTCCTTATGGACCCCAGCCACAATGCACCTACTGGAGAACAGCAGCAGCTTATGCAAGATGAAGGCAAGTTCATCTTCTAATCTTCTCTTCTACTTTAGCATTTTCTTAATGTAAGCATGCCTGTTTGGCAGAACCATTCCTTCATCTGTTTGCGCTTCTTCTTAATCATGAGCTCAATTTCATTTTCAGATGGAGCTGTTGTGGTGAGGGCAAACAAAAGAAGGAGATCAGGGCTTGAGATGATGACTAAGTCGCTGGGTAACAGGGTGGCAATCCAAATTCCCGAGGGGATGAAGCGTCCCGAGCAGCCTGTGCAGGCTGCAAAGTTTGCTACAGAGGGTGGGCTCATTGCTAGATTCCATACACCAGTTCTGCCGCACTTCAAGGAGTACAAGAAAGACAAGACCATTGTGAAAGACTACATTGGGAAAGTGGCTGTAAGTTACTTGTCTCGTACCTGCATATGTTTCTTTCCTTCTTTCTGTTTCACTTGTCACATGATCACTAATCTTGAACTTTGTTTGCTGTCTTTGTAGATGAATTTTAAAATGGACACTGAGTCGGTGGTCGTTCAGAAAGTTTGCACAGATATGCTTCAGAAGATTTCAAATAACAGACGTCACAAGCTGAAGAAGAAGTATTTCGACCCCCTACCAGCTAATCAAGTCAGCATCAAATCGCCGGTGCCATATGTGAACGATGCTGAGTGGAATGCGCTGGTGACCATGTGGTCGTCACCCAAGCACAAGGTCTGTATGCACATGTGCCTCTGGTTTTATTTCCATGTAATGGCTTACTTTGATGTATCTGCTGCTGTTTAAATGTACTTTGCTCTGAGATTTTATTTAGATGTACTTGCTCATTATTCTTCTCTGATATATATCTGTGGTATCTTGTTTACATGTTGTTGCTGGTTTATTTCCTCCAGATGACTTGCTAGTTCTAGCCAATGATAACAGTCCTATGTTTTTGTAGGAAACTTGTCTGTCTGCCATTAAAAATCGAAAGAAGGTCAAGTTTCAGCAGAAAACTGGTTCAAGGTCATACGTGGCTCACATATATGCAGCTGGAAGAATATACCTGTTTTAATCTTTAGGCATAAGTAAATTTTGTCTTCACAGTTTACTCTTGTATTCATGTTGAATAATATTCATTCTCCTTTACCATTTCAGAAGGAGAAAAGAAATTGTGAAGAAATGTCTGCCTTTGATGTCTTCAGGAGCACCCACTGTGGCGAAAAATCTGGGTATTCGGAGCCAGTTCAGATTGCTCTTGTAAGTGCTGCTTCTGTACCCATTTTGTTGCTTTTCTAGTGCTTTTTGCTTGCATAAAACTAAGATTAATGAGTTTTTCTCTTGTATTTCCATCTAGCTTGAAACTGAATTCTGTTTGTAATGTGTGCCAGGCTGAGATGGAGAAAAGGAGGGATGCACTGCTACCTGCTGGTGAAGAGCCAAAGTCTGATGTTGACATAGTTGCTGAAGTTCTGAAGGAGAAGTCCCCTTCAAGCACATTCCTGATGAATGTTGGCTCCAGTCAAGCTCGTCCAGCAACAAGTCTGTCAGACCAGGAGCTGTTGTGGCTGCTCAAGTCCTTGCCCTTCAGGAGAAGTTGGCGAAGTCAGAAATGCAAGCTGAAGCTGTGCGAGAAGAGATGGCAGCAATGAGGAAGAAAACAGAGGAGGCTGAAGCAGCACGAGACAAGGAGTTTGAGATGCTGCGAAAGAAGGCTCAAGAACAAGATGACAAGTTCGCCCAGATGCTTGCAATGATTGGAGCTAGACCTACTGATGACCCAGCTGGGAGAGTTTGATGCGTTTGGTAGTTAATTTATCTGCTGCTAGTTTAGATCATGTGAAATTTGAGCATTTTGTGCTGGGAACTGCTGTGGGAACTAGTTCAGTGAACTAGTTGATGGTGTGGGAACTAGTTCAGTGAGCTAGTTGAAACGAGCCAGTGAGTTGATGTGCTCTGCTCTAGATCTGTGAACTTGAGCATTTTTGGAACCTGTGATCTGAATCTGTTAACTGAGATGATATGTAATATTCAGTTGATTTAAATGTTTGTGAATTTAATTGCTTACTGAAACCTGATGTACTGTCAACTGGGACCCACTGACCAGGACTGACTGCAGGGACCCACTGAACAAGAACTGACAAATAGGACCCACTAACGAGAAACTGGCAAATGGGACCCACTAGCCAGAAACTGATAAATGGGACCCACTAGTCAGAAACTGACAAAGGGGACCCACTGGCCAGAACCTGACAGTAGGGACCCACATGTCAGAAGCTGACCACTGGGACCCACATGTCAGAACCTGACCATTGGGACCCACATGCCAGAAACTGACAACTGGGACCTGATAACCCACAAGTATAGGGGATCGCGTGTAGCCTTTTCGATAAGTAAGAGTGTCGAACCCAACGAGGAGCTAAAGGTAGGATAAGTATCTCTCAAGTTCTATCAACCACTGATACAACTCTACGCACACTAAACGTTTGCATTATCTAGGAAATAAAACTACGGTAGCAATACGGGTATGAGAGTAGTTTTGCAAGATAATAAATACAAGAAAGTAAATGTTAGTGCTGCAGCAATAAAGTACACTAAGTAACCATATACTAACAGTACCATGAGTGTGGAAAAGTGGTGGTAATTGTGGTGGCTTTGTCCAAGATTAATTAGTGAAGACATCTAGTTCATTGTCTTTGATGCAGTTTTCAATGTGGGAGAGGCTAAATATACATGCACTCCACTACTTGGGATTACAAGTACTATATGATTGGATTGTTAGCAAACATCCGTAAATACTAACAATGCATTAAGGTTTCCCCAACCATAGCCTTAAGTTTATGGTCCTCTTACTCCCATACATGCAACTAACCGGTTTGAGCCCTCAGGTTTCTGTCACTCCGGCAGACTACCCCCTTCCTTTGCACATACTACTAACCCTATGGTGTTGATCCATGCGCGCACAAGTATAATGGACACCAAAGGACAGTACCATATCAACATACAACTCTAATGAACCATAGACATTCAACAAAGCAATCGAAAGACAAATAAACTACATAAACATGACATAGATCATAGGATAAATATTATAGCATCAAACACCATGTTTACATAGGACGGTACAGAGGTTTGTGGGAGGATGAACCACTGAATACAAGGAGGAGTTGGTGATGGAGATGGCGGTGAAGACGGCGGAGAGGGCAGCGAGAGGCGCAGGGCGGCGCCGGCACCGGCGGTGGCGCAGGGGGCTCCTCCTGCGCCGCCGGTTCCATGGGGGAGCACCGCCCCTTAGCCCCCTTCCTTCATGGCTTCAAGGGAGCCCTCCCCCATGGAGATGGGATCCATGGGGGAGGCAAAAACGTGGCTTTGGTGGCTGGAAATTCGTGGGTGGAGGAGTCCTCCACGAGTTAGGTTTCCTCCCTTTATATATCTTCTCGGATTTCCGTCACCCCCTTTTAGGGTTCCACCAAAACGGGCCTCCAGGCCGCGTCCGAACTCCGATTGGGCTGATCTCGGGCTTAAAATCTTCGTATGGAAAATTGTGACAACTTTCGTAACAGCCAGGTCTCCATTGACGTCATCTTCGAGGGTCAAACTGGCAAACTTCGTAAAAAGTTCTCAGACAGATTTCAGGAAAGTCCCAATTCGACTCCAACAAGGTTTCCTCTTGTATTCTTGATAATTTCTACACATCAAAGAGTAAAACAAGAACATTGTGCACTTTTGCAACTATTAGTAGGTTAGTCCAAATAAATAATAAACTTA
This sequence comes from Poa pratensis, assembly GCA_947311845.1. Lineage (NCBI taxonomy): Eukaryota > Viridiplantae > Streptophyta > Magnoliopsida > Poales > Poaceae > Poa > Poa pratensis. Next base: position 56,384,541 of record CAMZMU010000056.1, read on the forward strand.
ATATAAAAACAAGTGCTAAAAGCATAAAAATGGCATGAAACAATCAAAAATTATAGATACGTTTTGGACGTATCAACATCCCCAAGCTTAATTCCTGCTCGTCCTCGAGTAGGTAAATGATAACAAAATAATTTTTGATTGTAAATGCTATGATCAGGTCTTTAACAATTGCATGATGTATGGATAATAAAACTTAGCAATCATGTTTCCTAATGAAAAGTATCAACGAACTAAGATTATAACATGAAATTTATAAACATCAACAAGATTGTAATGACCATAATAAAGCATGGTAGAGTGGTATCTCGCTTGCCCGTTTTGTACAGCAAAACATAAATGCCCAGGCACCTCTGAAGTTCAAGGGAAGACTAGAATAAAGATATCAAAGATAAAAGCATCAAAGTTATACACAGTTAACCATTCTGGGACAAGCACATTACACTAAGAATGACAACTATGCTCTCGAGAAAGTGCTCAAAGAAAGGATGGTGACTCAACATGAAAGTAAAAGATTGGCCCTTCGCAGAGGGAAGCAGGGATTATCATGTGCTAGAGCTTTTTATTTTTAAAACAGAAGCAAAATTGTTTTGGGAAGTGTTTGTTGTTGTCAACGAATGGTAGTGGGTACTCTAACCCCCTTGTCAACCAGACTTTCAAGAGCGGCTCCCATGAAGGACGTTATTTCTACCAGCAAGGTAGATCATCCCTCTTCTCTTTTGTTTACACATGTATTTTAGTTTCATTATGGTGACACTCCCCCAACCTTTGCTTGCACAAGCCATGGCTAACCGAATCCTCGGGTGCCTTCCAACATTCACATACCATGGAGGAGTGTCTATTTGCAAATTAAGTTGCTTACTGATAAATCAGGGCAAAACATGTGAAGAGAATTATTAATGAAAGTTGTAATTAATTGGGACTGGGCACCCCGTTGCCAGCTCTTTTTGCAAAATTATTGGATAAGCGGATGTATATGCCACTAGTCCATTGGTGAAAGTCTGAATGACAAGATTGAAAGATAAAACACCACATACTTCCTCATGAGCTATAAAACATTGACACAAATTGAGAAGTACTTTGAAGGTTTTAAAGGTAGCACATGAAAATTTACTTGAATGGTTGAAATGCCATGCATAGGTATTTATGGTGGACACTTTGGAATAACTTGGTTTTCATGGATTTGGAAGCACGAGCAGCATTCCCGCTCAGTACAAGTGAAGGCTAGCAATAGACTGGGAAGCGACAATCAAGAGAGCAATAACCGTCATAATCATGCTTGCGACAAAAAAAATTAAGGAGCATAAAAGTGATACAAGAACTCTGAGTCAAAATAAATCATCAAGGCTTAATTGACTTTTGTTTTTCAGTCATATGCATGAGCATGTGCCAAGTCAATTCAATGAATTATTCAGAGGAGGATACCACAATACCATACCATCTTATGAAGCACAATGCATGTTAACAAAATACATAATATGCACTATTAGCTAGTTGAGACTAACCATAAGAAAATATAAACTAAACAATATTATTCACACATCATTTTTAAGTTTCAACAAGTAATCCATTAACCAAGTAAATTGAAAACAGAGATAAATAAAATATGTGAGATCCACTTATTAATGTAACTGGTGTTTGATGCTAAGATAAATAGATAATAAAATACAGCCGCTTCAAGTTTAGTTAAGTTCCTATGTTGCTCAAAAAACAAAGTTTAAAGGTTTGCAAACCGTGGGGTTATTGATGAAGAGGGATGCGGGGACATCCCCAAGCTTATGACTTTGGTTTCTTCAATATTCCATAGTTTGGTGTTCCTTCATTCTCTGTGAAAAAACTTCAACACAAAAACTTTCCCATTCTTTTCTGCGGTTAGACATTAGTACAATAGATAATATTTCCCAAGTGCTGCTATTAAACCAAATAAAATTTTGTTTTTAAGTTACAGAAAGGTTGCTTAAATGGCCAACTTATAAATGAAAGGTAAGAACCATTAAAAATCAAATGAAAACGAAAAGAGGCCACTCTTGCAACAAAAGTCAGAATCTGTCCAGAAAAACAGCAGCTGGAAAACGCAATTTTTAGGTGCACTTAAACATGCCCGAAATTTTAGCCAATTTTTGTACATGCAGAGGATTAGGTGCTACAACATCAGTAATTTTTTCGTGATTTTTAGAGCTTCCAGTAAAATATGAAAAATCGCGCAATAAGCAGTAGATACCGAAAACAGAAAATCACTTTTTACATATGTATCAACTAAGCTAAATGGATAAAACTTGGTACTTTATTTTTGATAAACTAAGACCAGAGGCTAAGCAAGACCTAAACATGCTAGCTACAGCAAGGAAAACTCTAAAAAAAATCAAAAGTAAAACCCAAATAAAGAACCAAACAAAGAAGCAAAACAAAAGAAAATATTTTTGTTATTTTGAATTTATAAGTGAAAGTAAAGAAGCAATCGAAACCAAATAAGAGCCTAATAAAACTAAAGAAGGTAAAACCAAGACATATAAAAGCAATTATAATACAAGTTAAGACAATACATATCATGTGGACGGGTAATATAGAGTATGAACGAGACAACCTCATGTTAGTTGATGAATAGGGGGATGACTCGGGCATCCCCAAGCTTAGATGATTGTATCTTCTTGAATATGTTCTTGGGATGCACCTACACATCCCCAAGCTTGAGCTCTTGCGTCTTCTTATTCATCTCATATCACCATATTGATTAGATCTTATAAGCTACATCCACATAAAACTTCACAAAACTCATTAGTAGGGTTAGTACTCATTAAATAAAATCCACTCATGTTCAAGCATTGACAAGTTTTATAATTTTTACTCAACATTAGCCACTGTATATACTAAGGTGTTCATGATTTCCGTTGTCCGTCGAAAAACTAATGAAACTAACAACACCAAGTACAATATTGAATAAACAAAGAAATCTGTCAAAACTGAACAGTCCGTAAAGATGGCATTCAACGAGATAGTTAAGTAGCTCAAATCGAAAAACTTTAGTCTAATGAAAGAAAGATAATAATCTCAGGTTTATGCACAAAAATTTTCAAGTCAAAATACTATTCTGAGATTTATCACGATTTTATTTACAGAGAAGCACAAAATCTGTCTAAACAGAACAGTCAGTAAAGATCGAATTTTTCGACCTATCTACGTACCTTAAATCAGAAAAAGTTAGTCTAATGAAAGAAAGCTAATAAGCATCACTTTGCACTCAAGAAATTTCAGATCAAGATCACGTTCTGGTGATTTTAAACATTTAATACGGTGGAGCACAGAAAATCTGTTTCTGGACAGCAAAGTAAAACTATCAACTTTCAATTAACTAAAGACTATAATTAGCATTTTATTTTTATGTACAGAGGTATATACACAATATTTACAATATTTACATGTTTTTAATGAAAAGCTTCCATGGAAAGATTTGTTTTGGTTTCATAGGCATGAACACAAGTGTTCAAGGTCGACCCCCATTTAACCATTACTCATCTTTCCAATCACTTTTCTTTTTGAAAACGTTTTTAGATAACAACTACACCTAATTTTTTTTGTAATTCGCATTCCCTATCCATAGTAAGATAAAGAACAACTTAATACTGAAAATAAAAACTACTTAGAGATAAAGCAAACAAGTGCACACAAGAACATTAACCTACGCTATGGCTCCCCGGCAACGGCGCCAGAAAAGGTCTTGATAACCCACAAGTATAGGGGATCGCGTGTAGCCTTTTCGATAAGTAAGAGTGTCGAACCCAACGAGGAGCTAAAGGTAGGATAAGTATTCTCTCAAGTTCTATCAACCACTGATACAACTCTACGCACACTAAACGTTTGCATTATCTAGGAAATAAAACTACGGTAGCAATACGGGTATGAGAGATAGTTTTGCAAGATAATAAATACAAGAAAGTAAATGTTAGTGCTGCAGCAATAAAGTACACTAAGTAACCATATACTAACAGTACCATGAGTGTGGAAAAGTGGTGGTAATTGTGGTGGCTTTGTCCAAGATTAATTAGTGAAGACATTAGTTCATTGTCTTTGATGCAGTTTTCAATGTGGGAGAGGCTAAATATACATGCACTCCACTACTTGGGATTACAAGTACTATATGATTGGATTGTTAGCAAACATCCGTAAATACTAACAATGCATTAAGGTTTCCCCAACCATAGCCTTAAGTTTATGGTCCTCTTACTCCCATACATGCAACTAACCGGTTTGAGCCTCAGGTTTCTGTCACTCCGGCAGAACTACCCCCTTCCTTTGCACATACTACTAACCCTATGGTGTTGATCCATGCGCGCACAAGTATAATGGACACCAAAGGACAGTACCATATCAACATACAACTCTAATGAACCATAGACATTCAACAAAGCAATCGAAAGACAAATAAACTACATAAACATGACATAGATCATAGGATAAATATTATAGCATCAAACACCATGTTTACATAGGACGGTACAGAGGTTTGTGGGAGGATGAACCACTGAATACAAGGAGGAGTTGGTGATGGAGATGGCGGTGAAGACGGCGGAGAGGGCAGCGAGAGGCGCAGGGCGGCGCCGGCACCGGCGGTGGCGCAGGGGGCTCCTCCTGCGCCGCCGGTTCCATGGGGGAGCACCGCCCCTTAGCCCCCTTCCTTCATGGCTTCTTGGGAGCCCTCCCCCATGGAGATGGGATCCATGGGGGAGGCAAAAACGTGGCTTTGGTGGCTGAAATTCGTGGGTGGAGGAGTCCTCCACGAGTTAGGTTTCCTCCCTTTATATATCTTCTCGGATTTCCGTCACCCCCTTTTAGGGTTCCACCAAAACGGGCCTCCAGGCCGCGTCCGAACTCCGATTGGGCTGATCTCGGGCTTAAAATCTTCGTATGGAAAATTGTGACAACTTTCGTAACAGCCAGGTCTCCATTGACGTCATCTTCGAGGGTCAAACTGGCAAACTTCGTAAAAAGTTCTCAGACAGATTTCAGGAAAGTCCCAATTCGACTCCAACAAGGTTTCCTCTTGTATTCTTGATAATTTCTACACATCAAAGAGTAAAACAAGAACATTGTGCACTTTTGCAACTATTAGTAGGTTAGTCCAAATAAATAATAAACTTAATATAAAAACAAGTGCTAAAAGCATAAAAATGGCATGAAACAATCAAAAATTATAGATACGTTTTGGACGTATCAGGACCCACTCGATAAAATGAAAACAAAGGCCACGGTCCAAAAGTAAAAAGGCCAAAATATTGGGCTTGGCCCATGTAGTTGACCATAATTAAGAGGAAAAAAGTCTATACTGTTGGGCCTGGCCCATATAAACTATCAAACTGGATCGGGCTGATTCTGCTGTATGACCATTTAAATTGGTCACCATTTTGCCATGTCAGCCACGCCACGTCGAATCTGACGTGGACATGCCAGATTGCCAGTGACCAAAATAATTGGTCATAACACTTATGACCCTTTATTTTAGTCATAAACGTCTATGACCATTGAACCCAAATGGTCACGTACGTTCGTTTGTGACCGTCAGCTTTCGACCAACTGTTTTTGGTCACAAAAAGGTCACAAATGATACTACGGTGACCATTCAGTGACCAATATGGAGAGTCACTAGTGAGCATATTTCTTGTAGTGTAGTCTCAGCTTCAAGGTCTTGGCGTTGCTGAAATTGTTGACAAAGAGCCAGAAGAGTCGGCACCGATCGTCGTCTCTCTGTCGGTGCTCGTTGTCGCTGACGCAGTGCAGGTCTACATTGGCAAAGAACTCCGTCGCAGCGGGCGGGTCAAGCAAGCAAGAAGCCCCAGATGTACGTGGCCCAAACAAAACAAGTCCGCGGCCTGCGATCCACGCGAGGCTCCCATGGCTTCATCGAAAAGAAAAGAAAAACAAAAAACGGAAACGTTGACGGATGGATGCCGCCGCCTCGATTTCCATCACGCGAGGCGAGGACCCTAATCGCGTCGTTTTGTGTCTTTTCTTTCCGGTCTCCAAGCGCGTTGACGCGGTACACCACAAATAACCGATTTGATGTGTAGCTAGTACCATCACATATATGATGCGTAGCTAGTACCATTCATTTTCAATATTTGATACTCCATCCGTCCCGAGTTAGTTATCGTTAAAGTGAGTGTATCTAAACGTGTTTAAGTGTGTAGATTCAGTTATTTCAACGACATCTAATTCTGGACGGAGGGAGTAGTGTTATCAAGCCATGTAGAACCGTATCCACCTGGTAGTGCTACACCCAAAAGAGCAAAACATGTTGATGTCTTAGTACAATCACATATAGAAGATATTCACTATTTTTTTAGAAATAATACCGGTGTTTCAATAAACCCAAATTATGAGTTTGCGATAATTGGCTTGGGGTAAGAGCAACTAACTAATTAGAATTTTGAATCTGACGGGTAAGAAGAAAACATATATATTGAGAGGTGACTTTGCATCGAGAAATATTAGAAGGAAAAAATTAAAACAATAGTATGAATTTACGTACTACTTGGATGCATTTAAGTGGTATATAAAAACATATATTTTATACGTATATTTATTATTATATTGTTGTTACGGCCCTGGGTGTGGGAAACGATGACCATATATATATGGATAACATCATCTTCTCCATCCAAGAACTCATCCACGGAGTTGCATAAATCTTGTTTCCCATCCTCATCTAAGAATTCTTGGACGACATGCGAAGCGGTTTTGGAAGGATCGCCATCCTCGGTGCTCAGCGTGAGACGTAGGGCAGAGATCACCGGGCAGCGACGTAGAAAGGTTGCAAACGCCACGCCTCCAGCCCTGCGTCCAGGCGTGTAGAAGGCTTTGTAGATCAAGACGACGGAGGTTGCTGAAGAGGGTGTCACCGCCTAGGGTATAAGGCTTCGCCGTGGTCCTCTTGTCGGCCACGATGATGTGCTCGAGATGGGCTAGTCTCAGCTTCAAGGTCTTGGCGTTGCTGAAGTTGTTGACGAACAGCCAGAAGAGCCGGCACCTATCGCCGTCTCTCTGTGGGTGCTCGTTGTCACCGACGAAGTGCAGGTCTACATTGGCGAGGATCCCCGTGGCGGGCGGCTCAAGCAAGAAGCGCCGGATGAAGCCCCTGTAAGTGAAGCTCCGCAGCATGGGTGCGTGGAGCTCCATGCCGCCTCGGCATGATGTGCTCTCCCGCCATGTCAGGTCCGCGAGCACCATGGCGGTGACCGTGGGGCAGCGGATGCGTTTGTATGACCCTACGATCTGTACCTCGTAGAGCTGCAGGGTGGTGAGGAGCGTGCGCTGGCGAGAGCCCGCGCGCTCTCCGTTGAGCATGGCTACCGGCGTCGTGTACACACGGGGCGGCAAGGAGGTGGTGGTGCACGCCGACGAGCGGCGGCCTTTCCGTGACGACGGCGACGACCGGCGCGGCGGCCGACGACGCGTGCGTCCATTCCGCGACATGCGCGTCTTCCGCACGTCCTCTCCGATGGGAGGGGAACGGCGTCGCGGCGCCATCGCCCTCGTGCAGCCTCGGGTGCTGCACGGGCCCCGGAGGGTAAAAGCGACGACGCGGCTTCCTTCTCGGTATGATCCGATCTCAATTTTATGCAAAAAATTGCATCTTGTATTCGAAATTGGGGTTCCATTGAGATGAACTAGGGTTCAGGCAGGAGGGGATTTCCTTTTTCTTATCAATTTCGTACTCCCCTTCTTCCAATTGCTTAAACATGGCTAACAACTGATCAAAATTAATTAACAGAAACTGAAAAAACCTCAAATTAAACATAATTTGTTAATTAATCTTGATTGTTACCCATAACAGTACATGTTTAGATAGCAATAGACTAAACCGAGACATAAACATGATCTTAATTACCTAAAACATGAACTTTATTAACCAAAACTTGATCGACAGATCCTTGTTAGGGTTCTAGTGCTATCACAGAGGCGACTGATACCAATGTTAGAACTAAAAACATCTAGTAAAACTAGATCAAATATGACAGCCATCTAGAACACCATAAACAGGATCAGATCAGAGGGGTTTTAGAGATTTACAGGCTCCATCACTTGTAGCCATCGTCGCCTGCTCAGTGCAGGCGATGTTGAGGGTCGGTGTAGATGATGCAGGGGTCGATGAAGATCGTGGGAAGGTGCGGATGCCCTCCGGCCTCCAGCGGCACTGTCCCGGCACCGCACGGCGAGGTTCCAGCCTTTCCCGTTGCTGGTGCGCAAGCCACGATCGGGTGCTCTAGGGATTTCGGGGAGTAGCACGACTGGAAACTAACGAGGATAGAATAACCAGCACCAGACTCCCCCTTATATATATGCGCATGCAACAGGGAGGCCATGAACCATTAGTTGGTTTGGGCGCCCCGATCAGGGCGCTTCTGTTACGTACGAGGAGGTCCCGAACGTTGGTTCGTGGGCCTCTTCTTATCTTTCTATCGTAACGTTATTTGACTCTTTCATTATCTGTTAAAACTGACAGATCTAAAACCAACATTTTCCCCCTAGATCGTTACGTTTAACTTCTTATGCCCATTCTCCATAGGAATAATATACCAAAGTGAGGTGTTACAATAGCCAATGAAATGCCCTTGAACCTCAACACTTATAGCACATCAGCCTATTTCGAAATGGAAAACATTCTTCTTAATGAGGAGTGGTTCTTTATTGTGGTCCTTTTATTCCAGAATCATAAGGCTTCCAGTAATCCCATGCCGGCAACATGCTTGCTAAAAGTACTGGGTGGTAAGCCTTTCGTTAGCGGATCCGCAAGCATAAGAGTCGTACTTATATGCTTAACCTCAATTGTTTGATCCTGGATTCTATCTTTCACAACGTTAAACTTAATGTCAATGTGCTTGGCAGCAGCACTTGACTTGTTGTTACTCGTATAGAAAACTGCGGGTTCATTGTCGCAGTATAGCACAAGTGGTCTTGAAATGCTGTCAACCACTTTGAGCTCGGAAATGAAATTCTTTAGCCATACAGCCTGCCCAGTGGCCTCAAAACATGCTATAAATTCTGCCTGCATCGTAGACGAAGCAGTTATCGTTTGTTTGGAGCTTTTCCACGATATGGCTCCTCCGGCAAGTGTGAATATATAACCTGACGTGGATTTCCTAGTATCCACACAACCGGCATAATCAGCGTCTGAATAACCTACAACTTGCAGATTATCCGACCTTTTATACGTAAGCATGTAATCTTTCGTACCTTGCATATAACACAAGACTTTCTTTGCGGCCTTCCAGTGGTCCGGTCCTGGATTTGATTGGAATCTGCCAAGCATTTCCGTTACAAAAGCCAAGTCAGGGCGCGTACAGACTTGTGCATACATGATGCTTCCGACAGCTGAAGCATAAGGTACCGACTTCATTTGATCAATTTCTATTTGGTTCCTTGGACATTGAAATGTCCCAAACTTATCGCCCTTGACTATAGGAGCAGGTGAGGGAGCGCACTTATGCAAATTGTATTTCTTTAGCACTCGCTCAAAGTATGTTTTTTGGATAGTCCTAACATCCACTTTGACCTATCTCGGTAAATCTCAATGCCAAGGACATACGAGGCTTCACCGAGATCCTTCATATCAAAATTGGATGACAGAAAGTTCTTGGTCTCATGCAGCATATCCTTGTCGCTGCAGGCCAACAATATGTCATCCACATATAGGACTAAAATCGTGAACCTACTGCCTTTAAATTTAACATAAATGCAGTTGTCCTTGACATTCTCCGTAAAACCAAAAGCTCGAATAATCTTGTCGAACTTGAGGTACCACTGTCTTGAAGCTTGCTTCAAGCCATAGATGGATTTCTTTAAACGACACGCTAAATGTTCCTTTCCTTCCACAACAAAACCTTCCGGCTGAGTCATGTAAACATCTTCATTAAGGTCACCATTTAAAAATGCTGTCTTAACGTCCATTTGGTGTAATTATAGGTCGAAATGAGCTACTAGAGCCATGACGATCCTAAAAGAATCTTTAGCTGATACGGGAGAAAAGGTCTCATTGTAATCGATTCCTTCTCTCTGTGTGAAGCCTTTCGCAACAAGTCTTGCTTTGAACCTTTCGACATTCCCATTGGAGTCAAACTTGGTTTTGTAGACCCATTTGCAGCCTATTCTTTTAGCACCATTGGAAATTTCTACTAAGTCCCAAACATCATTTGAGCTCATAGATTGTAACTCGTCTTCCATGGCAACTTGCCATTTGGACGAATTCGTACTTTTAATGGCTTGCTTATATGAGGTTGGATCCTCCACCTTTCCTATATCATTTACATCCTCACTCATGTAAGTGACATAATCTTCTGAAATGACTTTCTTTCTATCTCGTTGTGATCTTCTCACAGGAGGTGGTGGTGGAGGAACATCATCATTTTGATGATCTTCTTCATTATCTGTATGGTGATCCTCTTCACCTTCTGGATTTTCATTATTATTTTCGGGATCACCATTGGGTTCAGGACCTGAAACGTAAGGTTCAGAACCAACATTACGAGTCACTTTTCTTCGTATTGGCAGAACAAGCTCTTGGATAAGCGGGAATGCAACACACACCCGCTTCTCCTCAAGGTCGATCTTTCTTAATTCAGTGATTTCATTATCCTCAAAAAATACCGCTTGCCGATTCTCCACAAACTTTGTGGTATGATTTGGACAATAAAAGCGATATCCCTTTCCCCTATGAGGGTATCCAATAAAGAAACAACTAACTGTCTTTGGATCTAATTTCTTAAGTTGTGGATTGAATATTCTAGCTTCAGCGCGACAATCCCACACACGGAAATAATTCAAGCTCGGCTTTCTTCCCGTCCACATCTCGTAAGGTGTGTTCGGTGCTGACTTAGTTGGAGCAAGATTTAAAATATGTGCGGCTGTCTTTAATGCCTCCATCCATAGGCTTACTGGCAAACTTGCATGACAAAGCATACTTCGCACCATGTCCAGAAGTGTGCGATTTCGACGCTCAGCCACGCCATTTTGCTGAGGTTCACCAGGCATTGAATATTGGGCAACAATTCCATTCTCAGCTAGGAACTTGGCAAAAGGTCCTGGAATTTGCCTATAAGGAGCATGTCTACCATAATACTCTCTCCCGCGATCAGATCGTACAACTTTTATTTTAACATTTAGTTGGTTCTCAACTTCGGCTTTGAATATTTTGAATTTCTCCAAAGCTTCCGAACAATCACGTATAGGGTAAATATACCCGTATCGGGAAAAGTCGTCTGTAAAGGTGATGAAATATTCAAAACCATCTATAGACTTCACATTAAGGGGTCCACATATGTCAGTATGAATAGGTTCTAGGACACCCGCAGATCTACTGCTCCTTTCTTAATCGTTTTTGCGTATTTTCCTTTTATGCAGTCAACACATTTGTCTGAATCGGAGAAGTCTAATGGAAGGAGTACATCAGTTTTAATAAGTCTTTCGATTCTCCCCCTCGAAATATGGCCCAAACGACAGTGCCACAATTTCGAAGAAGTACTAGTACCCTTCCATTTCTTCTCAACATTAGAAACATCACTCACATGCAGAACTGAATCATCATTGATAACATATATAATTTGCCTCGTCTGACACCGAGGCCAACATTCTTATTACAATAATTCAACTCAAATTGTTTGTTGCCAAACTTACACTCAAACATGTTATCATCTAGGCAAGAGACTGAAATCAAATTCCTACTTAAAGTAGGTACGTAAAGAACATTATTCAACTGAAGACGAAAACCGGTGTGGAGCTCCAAGGTGAGTGACCCTACAGCTTTGACATCGACTTCAACTCCATTGGCAACTTTAAGTCTTCTTGCCCCTCTCTTTGGATCATACTTAAGCCCTGCATGGAATTAGCAACATGAGCAGTTGCACCTGAATCAATCCACCATGTGGTACTAGAGAAATTAACATAAAAACTTTCATCAACAAAAGTAATTTCATTGTACCTTTCTTTAACAGCCATTTCAGGAACTCTGGACAGTCATTTTTATAGTGCCCTTCTTTCTCACAGAATCGACACTTGTTGTCTGAAGACTGATCAGCCTTCTCCTTTCCCTTAAAGGACTTTGGCGCATAGTTCTTAAAAGGCTTCTTTTGAGGGTTGGAAGAACTTGGCCCATCATGTTTTCTCTTGGCGGATCCAACATGAAAAACCTGGTCCTTTCCTTGCCTCTTAATCCTCCCTTCTTCCTCAACGAGCCGTGGGGATAGTTCGTTGAGTGACCATTTTTCTTTGAGAGAATTGTAGTTTATCTTAAATTGTTCGAACTCTGAAGGGAGGGACTCTAAGATCATAATCACAAGGAGGTTATCTCTAAGCTCACATTTTAAAACTTTCAACTTATTGGAAGCATTAACCATCCTCAAAACATCAGATCTTACATCTCCATCATTATTATACTTTGCAAGGAGCTTATGAAATAACTCTTGGGCATAGACCTTGTCGGAGCCCTTAAACTGCTCCTCCAAGGCTACCATGAACTCCTTTGCATTGTCTTTCTTGGGGAGAGTCCCAATAATATCTGGAGATATCGAGGACTTCATCAGCAGCATTGCTACATGATTGGCCTTCTCCCATTTTTCCATCTTGGAATCACAGGATTTCTTTGCCTCATCATACCCTGTGGCACCAACAGTGGGTGCCACAGGTTTGTCCTCCCGCAAGGCATAATCAAATTCACTGAAAGCCAAGCAGAGTTCCATAGAATTCTTCCAACGAGGGAGGTTGCTACCTGTCAAATGCTCGACAGTGTCAGGTCTAAACGGAGCGGAAGCTGAAATTTTAAATGGACGCTCATAAGTATGGCATGAATATAAACATTACGTTGGTAAAAAAATAAATAAACATGCCAGAATCTTAAAATTCCAACTCTACGCCAAAACACCGTTGGGCAGTAATGACATAAAATTAGAAACATTTTAGGGGAATGACATGTAAAATTAACACAACGTTGGTCAGAGTTAAAATTACTGTCATAAACATTCTCAAATTAAACATCAAAATTAATCTTAAAAGGAGGAACTTCGTATGAAGTCTAATTCGATAATTCAACATTTAAACATGCTAAATATTCTAAACAAAAAAATCTCGTTGGTTCATTTTCGTCCAGAATAATAACATATTTCAAATCATATTTTAGGCAATATTTTCTGTATTTAAACAGTGCATAAAACTTTAGACATATAACTTTAATGTGCACTGAAATTAAAAACAGAAACTGAAAACAGAGGAAATTCGGACAGAAATCCCACAGCAGCCCATCTCAAAATTGGGCTAACAAGAACTTGGACGGAAAGCCCATAACGGATTTGGCCCAAGAAGGACACCGAGGCCCATAACCATCCCGTATCGATCACAACCGTTGGATGACATCCAACAGCTGACCGCGCTCTGCGGTGGAACAAAAGCAGGGGGCCGGTGAAAACCCTAACCCTAACCCTGCTCACTCCCTCCCCGATTCTTTCGCTCGTGAGAGCCGGCGCCGAAGACGACCGTGCTGCTCCGCAGCTTTCCGGCGGCCGAAGCTCGCCAGTGAGAGAGACGACGGCGACGGCGGCGCATCGCCTTCTCCCCTCCATTCCGGCGCGGTGGCTGTGCTTAGCGGAGGAGCGTGCGCTGGCCAGAGCCCGCGCGCTCTCCCGTTGAGCATGGCTGCCGGCGTCGTGTACACACGGGGCGGCGAGGAGGTGGTGGTGCGCGCCGACGAGCGGCGGCCTTTCCGTGACGACGGCGACGACTGGCGCGGCGGCCGACGACGCGTGCGTCCATTCCGCGACATGCGTGTCTTCAGCACGTCCTCTCCGATGGGAGGGGAACGGCGTCGCGGCGCCATCGCCCTCGTGCAGCCTCGGGTGCTGCACGGGCCCCGGAGGGTAAAGGCGACGACGCGGCGTCCTTCTCGGTATGATCCGATCTCAATTTTATGCAAAAAATTGCATCTTGTACTCGAAATTGGGGTTCCATTGAGATGAACTAGGGTTCAGGCAGGAGGGTATTTCCTTTTTCTTATCAATTTCGTACTCCCCTCCTTCCAATTGCTTAAACATGGCTAACAACTGATCAAAATTAATTAATAGAAACTGAGAAAACATCAAATTAAACATAATTTGTTAATTAATCTTGATCATTTTACCATAACAGTACATGTTTAGATAGCAATTAGACTAAACCGAGACATAAACATGATCTTAATTACCTAAAACATGAGCTTTATTAACCAAAACTTGATCGACAGATCCTAGTTAGGGTTCTAGTGCTATCACAGAGGCGACTGATACCAATGTTAGAACTAAAAACATCTAGTAAAACTAGATCAAATATGATAGCGATCTAGAACACCATAAACAGGATCAGATCAGAGGGGTTTTAGAGATTTACAGGCTCCAACACTTGTAGCCATCGTCGCCTGCTCAGTGCAGGCGATGTTGAGGGTCAGTGTAGATGACGCAGGGGTCGATGAAGATCGTGGGAAGGTGCGGATGCCCTCCGGCCTCCAGCGGCACTGTCCCGGCACCGCACGGCGAGGTTCCAGCCTTTCCCGCTGCTGGTGCGCAAGCCACGATCGGGTGCTCTAGGGATTTCAGGGAGTAGCACGACTGGAAACTAGCGAGGGTAGAATAACCAGCGCCAGACTCCCCTTATATATATGCGCATGCAACAGGGAGGCCACGAACCATTAGTTGGTTTGGACGCCCCCGATCAGGGCGCTTCTGTTACGTACGAGGAGGTCCCGAACGTTGGTTCGTGGGCCTCTTCTTATCTTTCTATCGTAATGTTATTTGACTCTTTCATTATCTGTTAAAACTGGCAGATCTAAAACCAACAAGCTTGTCACATTCAGTGGCAGATTACGCACCAGCGCCCTGAAATTAGGACCGTAATATCTTTCGATATGAATGATGTGTGTTAGAGTATTAATTGGAGTCTTGTGCTGCTGCTTCAGTTCTTAAGCTATCTGCCTCCTCTCAGTGACTTCCTGGTGCAATGATATCAATATCAACTTGATGCGTATGCAAGGTCTAGAGGTTAAACACTCTTTTTAAACATTATAACATTATTGGTGAAGGTTTTCTTAAAAAGAAAAATCAATTTAAGATGTGTGTACCTAAATTCGTGTAATAGCAGGTTGGGGAATTGTTGTTTTATGGTGATCCAAATTCCAGCGGTAGTACCGCTGGGTTAAGCGGTACTACCGCTCGAGAGCTGCCGCCACCGCTACCGCCGCCGCTACCGCCAGAATGGCCGTCTGACGCACTTGTCCGGTACCGACTGGTACCACTGGCGGTACCGCCGCCGGTACCGCTGAGGTGGGAAGAGCCGAACCAGCCCACCCCAGCGGTACTACCGCCTATCCCAGCGGTAGTACCGCCGCGGTGGGATCGATTCCGGGTTGGACTGCAGCCGACCTAGGGTTTTATGCCATTATATATTCCTCTTGTAAGCCGCTGTTTTGGGGTAAGCCATACATTGTAAACCCACGGCGTTTGTAACCTCACCCGATATAGTGAAGTATTGCTGGCTGGCGCCCGTGGTTTTTTCTCCTCCTTTGTTTGGAGGGTTTTCCACGTTAAAATCTCGTGTCCCCTTGGTTTGATCGTTCCGCTCTTCGTCGTTTCTTTGCTATCGTTTAAACAAGTGGTATCAGAGCCCTGTTTCAGATCTGTTTTCAGATTAGGGTTTTGGATGGCATCGATGAAGTTCGATCTACCGGCGCTGGACTACAAGACGAGATTTTCGCTGTGGCAGGTCAAGATGCGTGCGATCCTCGCACAGTCCAATGATCTTGACGAGGCGCTGGAGAAATTCGGCGACAAGGATGCGGCGGCATGGACCGCCGATGAGAAGCGGAAAGACCGTAAGGCTTTATCGCTTATTCAACTTCATCTATCTAATGATATTCTGCAAGAAGTACTCCAGGAGAAAACCGCAGCGGCACTGTGGGCTAAGCTGGAGTCGATCTGCATGTCCAAAGATCTCACCAGCAAGATGCATGTGAAGATGAAGTTGTTCACGCACAAGTTGCAAGAAGGTGGTTCGGTAATGAATCACTTATCGATCTTTAAGGAGATCGTTTCTGACCTAGTGTCGATGGAGGTAAAGTACGATGATGAAGATCTAGCACTTTTACTTCTATGCTCGCTGCCAAATTCCTTTGCAAATTTTCGTGATACCATACTGTTAAGCCGTGATGAACTAACCACGCGGAAGTATATGAGGCCCTGCTTGCCAGGGAAAAGATGAAAGGTATGGTACAGAAAGAGGAGACGTCGTCCTCCAAGGGCGATGCTTTGCAGGTCCGAGGGAGGCCTGAGCAGCGAGATAACCACTACAACAACAACAGAGACAAGAGCAAGGGTGACAGAGGTCGCTCAAAGTCTAAAGGCCGTGACAAGTTCTGCAGGTATTGTAAGAAATCTAATCATGTCATTGATGATTGTTGGAAATTGCAGAACAAGGAGAAAAGAAAAGGTACTTACCAACCGAAAAATAATGAAGGTAATGATACCGGTGAGGCTTCTGTTGTTGATGGTAGTTCTGATGGCGATGCCTAGCTGTTTTAGCTGCATGTGTTTCTCGTCAGGATGAATGGATTCTAGATACTGCATGTTCTTTTCATATTTGCTGTAACAAAGATTGGTTCAGTTCTTATGAGTTAGTGCAGACTGGAGATTTCGTGCGTGTGGGAACGACCACAATGTATCATTGTTGGTGTTGGTCTGTTCAGTCAAGACACATGACGGTATGACACGCACGTTGACGGGAGTGAAACACATACCAACCATGGCAAGAAATTTGATCTCGCTCAGTACCCTTGACTGTGACGGGTACAAGTACGGAGGAAATAAACTCCTAAAGGTATCAAAAGGTTCTCTCATAGTTATGGTTGGTGATATGAATTCTGCTAAGTTATATGTTCTTAGAGGTAGCACGTTATCTGGTACTGTTGCTGCTGTTTCTCATGATGACGCTAGTAAAACTAACCTTTGGCATAAGCGTCTTGGACATATGAGTGAACTTGGTATGGCAGAATTGATCAAGAGAGACTTGCTGCAAGGATGCAGTTTGGGTAAGATGCAGTTCTGTGAACACTGCATTTTCGGTAAGCACACAAGAGTTAAGTTTAATGCTTCTGTTCACACCACCAAAGGTACACTTGATTATGTACATGCTGATGTTTGGGGGCCATCTCGTAAGCCCTCTTATGGTGGTGCTCGTTATATGCTTACCATTATTGATGATTACTCTAGAAGAGTTTGGCCTTATTTCATGAAAAATAAGGATGATACGTTTGCTGCTTTTAAAGAGTGGAAAGCTATGATTGAAAGGCAAACAGAAAGGAAGGTGAAATTACTTCGTACTGACAATGGTGGCGAATTTTGTTCGAATGCCTTTAATGATTATTGCAGGAAAGAAGGCATTGTCAGGCACCTCACCATCCCGTACACGCCTCAGCAGAATGGTGTAGCGGAGCGGATGAACAGGACCATCATCTCCAAGGCTCGCTGCATGATCTCCAACGCTCGCATGAGTAAGCGTTTTTGGGCTGAGGCGGCTGCCACCGCCTGCTACTTGATAAACAGGTCACCATCTATTCCCCTCGACAAGAAAACTCCCATGAGGTATGGTCAGTACTCCTGCTGATTATTCACAACTTAAAGTTTTCGGCTGCACTGCTTATGCTCATGTTGATAATGGAAAGTTAGAGCCGAGAGCTATTAAGTGTGTGTTCATTGGTTATGGTTCGGGTGTAAAAGGATACAAGTTGTGGAATCCCGAAACTAAAAAGGCTTTTATGAGCAGGAGTGTTGTTTTCAATGAATCTGTTATGTACTTTGATAAGTTGTCCTCAGATGTTTTGCCAGATTTTTCTGAGGAGCAGGTTCGTGTCGAGGTGGAGCACTCTGTTGAAAATGAAAATGTCACTGTTGACAATGATGGTGCTGCTACTTCAGATGATTCTGATCCTGATTCTGCTGGTTCTGATGATTCTGATTCTTCTGATTCTGATAATAATAATGTTCAGAACTCACCCCCTGTTTTGCAGCCACAACAGTCTATTGCTGCTCGTAGGAACAGGAGGAATTGTGGTCCTCGACCACGTTTAATTGAAGAGTGTAACATTGTTGATTATGCTCTGAGTTGTGCAGAACAGGTGGAGCACGGACATGAGCCGTCCACCTATACTGAAGCTATTGGTTCCGGTGACCGCGAGAAGTGGCTTGCTGCTATGCAAGAAGAAATGCAGTCACTCGATAAGAATGGCACATGGGAAGTTGTGCGCTTGCCTAAGAAAAAGAAGGCAGTCCGCTGTAAGTGGATCTTCAAGAGAAAGGAGGGTTTATCTCCTAGCGAGCCTCCGAGGTTTAAGGCAAGGTTAGTTGCAAAAGGCTTCAGTCAAATTCCAGGTGTTGATTATAATGATGTTTTCTCTCCAGTTGTTAAGCATAGTTCAATTCGTACATTCTTTGGTATTGTTGCTATGCGTGATCTTGAGCTTGAGCAGTTAGATGTAAAGACTGCGTTTCTGCATGGAGAGTTGGAGGAGGAGATATACATGGACCAGCCAGAAGGGTTCATAGTGCCTGGTAAGGAGGATCTTGTGTGTAAGTTGAAAAGGTCCTTATACGGTTTGAAACAATCTCCTCGTCAGTGGTATAAAAGGTTTGATTCTTTTATGTTGTCACATGGCTTTAAGAGGTCTGAATTTGATAGCTGTGTGTACATTAAGTTTGTTAATGGATCACCTATATACCTGTTATTATATGTTGATGATATGTTGATTGCTGCCAAGAGCAAGAAAGATATCGCTGCTCTCAAGTCACAGTTGAGTAGCGAGTTTGAGATGAAGGATCTTGGTGCTGCTAAGAAAATTCTAGGTATGGAGATTACCCGTGACAGAAATTCTGGTTTGTTGTTTCTTAGTCAGCAAAATTACATTAAGAAAGTTCTTCATCGTTTTAACATGCATGATGCAAAGTCTGTTAGTACTCCTATTGCTCCTCACTTTAAATTGTCAGCTGAACAATGTCCTAGTACGGATGAGGATTTTGAGTACATGTCTAGAGTTCCATATTCTAGTGCTGTTGGTTCTTTAATGTATGCCATGGTTTGCTCACGTCCAGATTTATCATATGCTATGAGTTTGGTTAGTAGATATATGGCTAATCCTGGTAAAGAACATTGGAAGGCTGTTCAGTGGATTTTCAGGTACCTTCGTGGCACATCCAATGCTTGCCTCAAGTTCGGCAAGACTGATGAGGGACTCGTAGGCTATGTGGATTCAGATTTTGCTGCCGATTTGGATAAGAGGAGATCCCTCACAGGTTATGTGTTCACGCTTGGTGGTTGTGCCGTGAGTTGGAGGGCAACGTTACAATCTGTTGTTGCCCAGTCTACCACTGAAGCAGAGTACATGGCTATTGCTGAAGCATGTAAAGAATCGGTTTGGCTGAAAGGTTTGTTTGCTGAGCTTTGTGGAGATGATACTTGCATTAACCTGTTTTGTGATAGTCAGAGTGCTATTTACCTTACCAAGGATCAGATGTTCCATGAGAGAACAAAGCACATTGACGTCAAATACCATTATGTGCGTGATGTTGTTGCAAAAGGTAAGCTGAAGGTATGCAAGATAAGTACTCATGATAATCCTGCTGATATGATGACAAAGCCAGTTCCTGTTACTAAGTTCGAGCTTTGCTCGGGCTTAGTTGGTATCACTGTCTAGCCCAAGAGGCTATTTGGCGCCGAAGGTGTTTCTTTGTTGTTTTCAGGGTGAAGGTTCTCATTCATGCTACAAGATGGAATTTGTCTCAAGGTGGAGTGTTGTTTTATGGTGTTCCAAATTCCAGCGGTAGTACCGCTGGGTTAAGCGGTACTACCGCTCGAGAGCTGCCGCCACCGCTACCGCCTCGCTACCGCCAGAATGGCCGTCTGACGTAGTTGTCCGGTACCGACTGGTACCGCTGGCGGTACCGCCGCCGGTACCGCTGAGGTGGGAAGAGCCGAACCAGCCCACCCCAGCGGTACTACCGCCTATCCCAGCGGTAGTACCGCCGCGGTGGGATCGATTCCGGGTTGGACTGCAGCCGACCTAGGGTTTTATGCCATTATATATTCCTCTTGTAAGCCGCCGTTTTGGGGTAAGCCATACATTGTAAACCCACGGCGTTTGTAACCTCACCCGATATAGTGAAGTATTGCTGGCTGGCGCCGTGGTTTTTTCTCCTCCATTGTTGGAGGGGTTTTCCACGTTAAAATCTCGTGTCCCCATTGGTTTGATCGTTCCGCACTTCGTCGTTTTTTTGCTATCGATTATAACAGGAATGATCCACGTGCACCTCCCCTCATTCCATTCTCGAGGCAACCTGTTGATGAACTCAACCTTGTTTGCACATGAGATTAAACCTGTACACGCCGGCCTGGTCACGCTGCAAGTCCTTACTGCCAGAGTAGGCTATATAGGCGCACGCGCCGTCCTTGCCGCCCAGCCTTGAGGTGTCCACGGGGAAGCTGTTTGGCCACCCTAGGAACAACACGAGGTCGGCTAACCTTTTGCCGTCTTTCGTCACCCATTTCATTTTTCTCTTCGGCTCCTCCTCCTCCTCCTCCTCCTCCTCCTCCTCCTCCTTTAGTGCATGCACCGACAACGAGAGCTTGTGGTCTTCTCTCCATCTCTGACCATGGTAACGATCATTGGTTTCGGCATGGACCGAGGCCCATAGTAGCTCGCCACGGGACTCCAGGAGGTAGTTGTAGTCCTGGCACGAGTTGCAGCACCCCGTTGTACACAACTCTGGCTTTGGGACCAGCACGTCATCGGCGTGGACGTCAGGCGTGATGACGTACCAAAGCCTAGCCCCCACGGTGACCATGATCTTGCCGCCGTGGTAAGCCGCAGACAACCAGCGGGTTGCCTGAAAGGTCCTCTCGACGACCGTCCACTCAGTGTCCCCAGGATTCAGGAGGGCCGCCTTGAACTTGACCATGTCGTCATCATTACGGGAGGGTCGTGGCGAATAGGGCGGTGGTTTTCCACGGTCAGGTACCAAACGGCGGTGCCGTCCGCGCTGCACACCCAGTCTCTCCTGGGCACCGGCGATGCCGGCGTCGCGTGGTAGCAGGCCTTGGAGAAGACGCACCAGAACTTGAGATCGGCGGGTTCTTCCTGGGCCGGCGCAAGGAGCCATGGCAGGAACTGGGTAGTGGTCGTCCTCCTCCCGGACAGCCGCGGGTCACTGGAGTTGCGCCATGGCTTGCAGACTGCGTGGAAGTAGACGAAGTCCGCCGAAGCCCAGACGCGGCCAGAGATCTCGCGGAGCACGTCCGCCGGGAGGTCCGACCACCGCCTCCCCGTCCCGTCCATGGCGGCGGGATCGAGATCGGGATCGTCGAGGAATCAACGAGACATGATCACATGAGGTTACGTATGTTGGTGGCGGATCACACGGATACATAACGAGTGGTTTCTGGCGGATCAAAACTAGTAACCCATTTTGGGCCCACTGATGCCCAGACTGGTGTGACGTGTTTCTTTTCCAAAAAACAATTTGATGAAATGTTGTAGACGTTTTTTTTAGAAATGTTATAGATGTGTTCGTCAGTTGTACTAGTTTGCAATCCACTGATCTCATGTCCAAAAAGGGTAGAAGAGATTGAGCGATCCAAAGTGAAATTTTTCATGGGTAAACATTTGCATCTTTCGTCAATTGAGTTGATTGTCAAGTGGATTTCCGGCACCTAATTTTTTTATGTAGATTATTGGCACTCAAAATTTCGCAATATATTTTATCTTGATAATAGCAAAAATAACAATTTAGTATCAAAATAAAAATATATACAGTTCTATAATATATTCCATATATAATTTTGGGAGCACAACATGTCTAGATGAATCGAGTGAGGAGAGAGAGATGGAAATTAAGGCTGTTTTCTTTTCTTGATCAACATTAAAACTATCGCGCACCCCAGGGCATTGGACGTCCCATGTAAAACATCACCTACTCCACTTCTAGTGCCATGAGGGGTTTTGGTAACGTCGTATTCAGGTCAGTCGTGATCTTAACTAGAACATGGTAGAGCATCGCCTCGACATCACCATCCGCATTCTCCAAGGTCCTGATAAAATTCAACGACAAAAATAGATTGTCTGTCGAACTTGCAGGTTGGAATGTTTTATTTCCCAAACCATGAACTCTTTTTTTACTTGGATTGTAAACTAAATAATTCCGAAATTTATTTTGCTCGAAGCTCGATATCATCATTTATAGGCATATATCATCTCGAACGTAGTATAATTTTGACTAATGTAATAGAAAGTATGTATTGCGCAAAATATATCATTAGAATTTCATATGTCATATTTTCTAATGGTAATTTTATTTGATGTCGGACAACTCATATTATTTTTGTATACAAATGACAATAGTGATACACACAGAAGATATAAACCGAACCGGAAGAACTAGCACCGTCACACACAGGGTACATATTCTTGTATTGCGAAACTGAACTCTGATTGTTCTTTTCAAAGAGAACTAATTAAGACCACAAAACATATTCTACTAAACAAGAGTTTGTAGTGGTGCATACGTTGTCATGTATATATATGGATAACATCGATCTATCCAATCAAGGACGACATGGGAAACGCTTTTGGAAGGATCACCGTCCACGGTGCTTGGCGTGAGACCAAGGACAGAGATCAACAGGTCTAGATGAATTGAGTCAGGAGAGAGATGGAAAGGCTCTTTGCTTTCCTTATTTTTGGGCCGGTGAGGCTCGGTAGTAAGAAGGTCAATTCTCCATTCATAAAAGCTTTTTCTATAAAAAGAGTTTATAGAAGTCAAATACTGTAAAGTTTCACGGTGTTTCTAACGATATTTTGGCAAAACAGTGACGATTTTGAAAAACGACAATGATTGTGTCGGAATGAATAGCAGGTTGCAAATTCATACAGAACACCATCTACATTCTCCAAGGTGTTATCCTATTTTGGTTCCTTGAGGTATCGGAACTCGTCGAGACAAAGTCAATGGTATTAAGAAATATTTTATGTACGAAAAGTTTTATTTTCCAAACCATGAATTGTTTTTTAGTTCGATTGGAAAATAACCCATTCTGAAATTGATTTTGCACAAAGCTTGATTTTATCATTTATTATAGGCATTCATCTCAAACGTATAATTTGACAAGAATTATGTATTGTATAAAATAGATCATTAGAAATTTCAGATGTCATATTTTCTAATGGTAGATTTTTCATGTCATACAATTCATATTGTATTCGTAATATTGAAGATTTAGTGATACGCACATGACATATAAACGCAACCGAAAAAGTAGCATGGTCACACACACAGGACATATTCTTGCATTGCGAAACTGAATTCTTCTGATTGTTCTTTTCAAAGAGAACTAACTGAGACCACAAAACATATTCTACTTAACACGAGCTTCTACTGGTGCATAATGTGTCAACTTGAAAGAATGCTGACTCGAACAAACTAGGGGTGTGAGATACAATGGCCATTATATATATGGATAACATCACCTTTTTCATCCAAGAAATTAATCGCCGGTTTTGATTTGAGGACGTATGAACTGATCCACGGAGTTGCATAAATCTTGTTTCCCATCCTCATCTAAGAATTCTTGGACGACATGCGAAGCGCTTTTTGAAGGATCACCATCCTCGGTTCTCAGAGTGAGACGAAGGGCAGAGATCACCGGGCAGCGACGAAGAAAAGTTGCAAATGCCACGCCTCCAGCCCTGCGCCCAGGCGTGTAGAACGCTTGTAGATCAAGACGATGGAGGTTGGTGAAGAGGGTATCACCGCCTAGGGTATAAGGCTTAGCCGTGGTCCTCTTGTCGGCCACGATGATGTGCTCCAGATGGGCTAGTCTGAGCTTCAAGGTCTTGGCGTTGCTGAAGTTTTTGACAAAGAGCCAGAAGAGCCGGCACCTATCGTCGTCTCTCTGCCGGTGCTCGTTGTCGCTGACGAAGTGCAGGTCTACATTGGCGATGATCTCTGTGGCGGGCGGCTCGAGCAAGAAGCGCCGGATGAAGCCCCTGTAGCTGAAGGTACACATCATGGGTGCGTGCAGCGCCATGCCGCCTCGGCATGTTGAGCTCTCCCGCCAGGACAGGTCCGCGAGCACGAGGGTGGTGACTGTGGGGCAGCGGATGCGTTTCAATGACCCGACGATCTTTACCTCGTAGAGTTGCAGGGTGGTGAGGAACGGGGCGGCGTCGATCATGGCCTGCAGATCCTTGGCCAGGAAGCTGCACCGGTGCAGACGCATGGCCTCGAGCCGCGGAAGCGCGAGCTTCGCCGGCGACGACTTGTAGTGTGGCTGGCAGTGGCAGGAGCTGATGTCGAGCACGCGAAGGAACTGGAGCGGCAGGGAGTCGATGGTGAGATTGGCCAGGAAAAGGGACTCGAACGGCAGGGACCCGCGGGAGACGGTGACGCGGATCTCCTCGACGCGGCGCGCCGCCGGGCTGGAGAGCACTTTGCAGACGGTCTCCGACTGTCGTACGCGCCACCATGTCTGTTCCTGTCCTTCCAGGTTGAAACTAAGCCTCCGGATAGGGGCGCGGGTCGCGGCGAGAGCCGGCTCCGCGTCGCGCAGGAACACGCCGCCCTTGGATCTCTTGTCGTCCAGGTTGACGGCGCCCGAGGAGGGCCACAGCGAACGCCATCGCCGGGCGATCGCGGTCGTGGAGGCGGCCTCCTTGGCAGGCGCGAAGTGGAGGATACGCCGCAGCAGGTCGTCGTGCAGGTCCGACAGGACGGCCATCATCAACGTCTGCCGCGCGCTCCGAGATACACCAAATTAAAGCGAGAGGAACGCCGATCCAAGAAACATTGGCGAGGAAATAGTTTTGCTATGTACTACGAGTTTACGTAGGGCGCGCGACTCCATCCTACATTGGTTCCTTCAGGACTCGATCTACATGAAGTTCATACGGAATACGAATTCTATACCGGCCTGTTGAAACACTGGATCAAAATACAAGATTGGATCACTCAATTTCTAGGATCTGTGGACTCGGGAGTTCATAGCAGCAATCGTTCTAGAGGATTCTCTATTCCTCTCTTCTAAACTATGTTGGTTTACCCTTTTACATTTTACACCCCCTAATATTAACAAACTACACCCAAGTACACACAACTCCACAACTCTACACTCCCCCTCAAGATGGGGTGAAAACATCAAATAGTCCCATCTTGCCACAAAGATTATTGAAACCTTTTTCAGGTAATCCTTTAGTTAGGATGTCAGCTACTTGGTCCGAAGATTTTACATACGGCATGCACATAATTCCCTGATCAAGTTTTTCCTTGATAAAGTGTCGATCGATTTCAATGTGCTTGGTTCGACTATGTTGCACTGGGTTATGGACAATGTCAAGAGCGGCCTTATTGTCACAATATAGCATCAGGGGCTTCGACTGAAACAAACCCAGCTCCAACAATAAGATTTTCAGCCACAATACTTCACAAACTCCGTGCGCCATAGCCCTTAATTCTGCTTCTGCCGTGGACCTTGCAACCACACCTTGCTTCTTGCTACGCCAAGTAACTAGATTACCCCCAACAAATGTGCAATAACCAGAAGTTGACCTCCTGTCATCCAATGACCCTGCCCAGTCGGCATCAGTATAGCATTCCACTTGTAGATTGCCATTTGATGTGTATAATAAGCCTTTACCTGGGCACCCTTTAAGGTAGCGAATAATTTGCATCACAGCATCCATATGGTGATTTTGAGGATTATGCATAAACTGACTGACCATACTGACCGCAAATGCAATGTCAGGTCTAGTGTGTGATAAATAAATTAAACGCCCAACGAGTCTTTGATATTCCTCCCTATCTACGGGGGATCCCCCGTCCTTAACAAGACGTAAGTTTGGTTCAATAGGAGTGGACGCTGGACGACACCCAATCATTCTAGTTTCAGCCAGCAAGTCTAAAATATATTTACGCTGAGAGAGATAAATACCTCTGGCACTCCGAGAGACTTCAATTCCCAGAAAATACCTCAGCTGACCAAGATCTTTAACTTCAAATTCTCTTGCCAGCTGCAGCTTCAACATTTCAATTTCTTTATCGTTATCTCCTGTGATAATAATGTCATCAACATAGACAATGAGGATAGTTAATTTATCAAGGCTGCGTTTGTAGAACAAAGTATGGTCAGCGTTACTCTGTTTATAATCCATTTGTGTTACAGCACGACGGAAGCGACCAAACCATGCGCGAGGAGATTGCTTTAACCCATACAATGAGCGATGCAATCTTAGCACTTTGCCCTCAGTTTGAGCTGTACGAAAACCTGGTGGTATGTGCATATATATCTCCTCTTCGAGATCCCCATGCAGAAATGCATTTTTTACATCTAGCTGATGTAAATTCCAATTGAAATTTGATGCACATGATATTAGAGTTCGTACAGTGTTCATCTTGGCCACGGGAGCAAATGTTTCCTCATAATCTATCCCGTATGTTTGTGTATATCCTTTAGCAACTAAACGAGCTTTGTATCGTTCCACTTTGCCTTCAGGACTGTGTTTAACAGTATACACCCACTTACAACCCACCGGTTTCTTACCCGGTGGCAATTCAACTATTTCCCAAGTGTTATTCTTTTCTAAAGCATGCATTTCTTCTAACATAGCAGCTTTCCACTTAGGATCATTCATGGCATTTTCCCAATCCTTGGGAATAGAAATGGAGTCAAGTGATGCTAGAAATCCTTTAAATGATGGGCTGCATTTTTCATAAGTCACAAATTTAGCAATATCATGTTTATAACCCACACAATCCTTGAGACGTGCCGGCACATCAGTACGTCTAACAGGTTTCCGTAAGGCAATTGGAGGATCAACTTCTGAAATATTAGGAATTATTAGAGGGATTTCAGTACCTTCTTCCTCTGTTGTGCCAGTGGTGGGATCCCTCAATGGAGAAGATCCTTGCGGAACATGGACAACATCTTCTTCTCTTACAATATCATGTCCTGCCCCATGACGTGATGCACTAGAATGTGTAGATGAACTCATATCAGACATGTCTTGTTCCAATATTTGTTGGGGATAAGGAGTACCACATACCTCATGATCATTTGAGTCACCATTATCTTCACTTATATTTGTATTCTCCTCCCCCTCTGTTTCATTGTTCTGTTGTGATGTATCAATCATAGGAATCAACATGGGGCTATTCAAAATAGTTTCCTTGTTAAAGTTCTCCCCCTTGCTACCATTTTCATATGTTATAGTGCTGCTTGAGGAGTAAAAAGGTTCTCTCTCATGGAATGTAACATCCATGCTAACAAAAAATCTTCTCTCTGTAGGACACCAACATCGATATCCTTTTTGTGTGGGAGAATATCCCACAAATACGCACTTGACAGCCCTTGGGTCTAGTTTTCCCACTGAGTTCCTGTAATCATGAACAAAGCAACAGCAACCAAAAACCTTGGGAGGTACAATATAAGAATTACTACCAGTTAAACATTCAATTGGGGTCTTATAATTCAGAACTCTTGATGGCATACGATTTATTAGATAAGCTGATGTTTTAATAGCTTCACCCCATAGGAATTTTGGTACATTCGTCATAAACATAAGAGAGCGAGCCACTTCTAACAAGTGTCTGTTTTTGCGCTCTGCAACCCCATTCTGTTCAGCAGTATCAACACAAGTTGTCTGGTGTATAATGCCACGAGAAGACAGGTATTCATCAAAATCTCCATTGACATATTCAGTTCCATTGTCTGAACGAAATATTTTTATACTTGCATTATATTGATTGCATATCAAGGTATGGAAGTCCTTAAATGCAGATAAGACCTGAGACTTGTGTTTGAGAAGATATAACCAAGTACATCTGCTAAACCCATCAATAAAAGTGACATACCAACGCTCCCCTAAAAGAGAGGTTACCTTTGAAGGGCCCCAAACATCTGAATGTACCACTTCAAAAGGTGTTTCACTTCTTTCATTACTGCTGGGATAATTAGATCTTGTACTCTTTGCTAATTCACAAACGTCACATATAAGTTTCTTCTTGTCGCATGAAGCAAGAAGCGAAGGAAACATACGTCCGAGAGTTCGAAAAGACAAATGTCCAAGTCGACGATGCAGCATGAGCATCTCATCTGTAGATGCAGCACTAGTTGCAGCAAGTGCAAAGAAAGTTGTACCAGTATCAAGATAATATAAGCCTTCATATTCAGTCCCCTTTCCAAGTATTTTCTCGGACTTCAACTCTTGGAAAAAACAGAATTCAGGTTCAAATATTGCTCTGCATTTCAGTGCCTTTGTAAGAGAACTGACAGATAAAAGATTTATTGGGAAATTAGGGACATGTAGAACTGGGCTTAAAGAAAGAGATGGAGAGCAACTGATGGTTCCGCTGCCCAATATGGGAGCTGTAGAGCCATCTGCAATCTGAACTGTTTCCTTTCCAGACCGAGGAGCATATGACGAAAAATTATTTGATCTCCCTGTCATATGGTTGCTAGCCCCTGAGTCAATGATCCAGGGACTTAGACCTTCTTCAGCATGACCATTTGAGCTGCGTTCACAAGATGGTTCTGTAGCAGTAGCTCCCAGTTTAGCTTTATACTTTTCAGAAACTTTTACAATTTTCTTTGCATCAGTACTAGTACCCTTCACTATCTTCCACAATTCATATTCATCATGAGTCATGAGAACTGGAACCAATCCTTTCTCAAGTGCCATATTGAACAAAATTTCAATATTTATTTGTTTACGGTCCTTGACATCATCCAATTCATGCCTGCTCTCTGAATTGTGCTCTCCTGGCTTCCCATGAAGATCCCAACAAAAAGCTTTTACATGCCCTTTCCGTCCACAATATTCACATTCCATCACACGTTTGTATGCCTTCAAAGAAGATACCATAGTTCTTCTAAACATTTCATCAAACATCTGTAAAGCAGGCAAGAAACAAACACTCTTCCAGGTAAATACTACTGTAATCAGGGCAAGCTGACCAACACACGAGTTAGCTCTCGTCTTGCAATACAAATGAGAACAGAGCTGCTGCACTAGCAATCAACGATGGAGGCCACACCAGCTGCTAAATAAATCTCACGAACAGGAGGGGCAGATGAGGAACCACTGAGCAAACCAAGCGACAGACTAGCAAGGACGCTCACATGAATTGGATAAACAAACCTTGAGCACCAAATCAGATCGGAGAACAGCGTCAGATGTGAGCAGCTCCAAATTTGTAGAGCGCAAGAACAAGTTCAGAGCAGCCCGAGGACGACGGCAGCGACGCGGCACAAAGGCGACGCGGCGCGGCACGAAGACAGCAACGACCTTGACGAATGACGACGGCGGCGACGCGGCGCAGCACGAGGACAACAACGACCTTGACGAATGACGACGGCGGCGACGCGGCGCAGCACGAGGACAACAACGAACTTGACGAAGAATGCAGAAGCGCACACAGGCGGCGACGACCAGAGCGACCACCCAATCCGCCCAGAGCGACCACCCAATCCGCAGCACCTTAGCACAAATCAGACCAAATCCGAGTCAGGAACATGCCCAGGGACCGATTGCTCTGATACCATGTTGAAACACTGGATCAAAATACAAGATTGGATCACTCAATTTCTAGGATCTGTGGACTCGGGAGTTCATAGCAGCAATCGTTCTAGAGGATTCTCTATTCCTCTCTTCTAAACTATGTTGGTTTACCCTTTTACATTTTACACCCCCTAATATTAACAAACTACACCCAAGTACACACAACTCCACAACTCTACACGGCCCCTATGGGTTGTTGCGTTGTTCCTTTTTTTTTTCGAGAATCCGTTGCGTTATTGTTCCTATATCAAGTTATCAACTGCCAAAACTGATCAAGTATAGACTTGGTAACTATTTCCTGCCTCATCCTAAAAAACAATAAGCTATCATCGGATCGGTACAGGTGACATGCATCTGCGGCGGCTACTTCCGTAACTCAGAATAAATTCCTTCCCGTGATCCGGTGATGCGCCTAGCACCAACGGAGGCCGCATGGAGGCGTATGTCTGATGGATTCCCTGTGATCCAGTTCGTTTTTTGTTCGTTCGTGCAGTTGTAGGTCCGGTTCTTCCAATCTACCGTTCTCATCTTTGGCGATTTTTACTGCTCTGGTGCACTGGTATCTCGGGACCTTAGCACAACAACTTCGCGTTTGTTTAATACAACAAACTCTACTATGAAAAGATTTACCCGGCTCCCGTGAGTGAGGCGTGAGGACAGTAGCGCCTTCGACCCACTTCAGTGTTTGTACTTGTCGCTAGGTGGTCCGAAGACCTATTTGTAATTTTTATTACTTTTAAAATTCTTTGTACCGTTGTTGATAATCAATAAATTGGTTTGGTTTAATTTGGTTAGCTTAAAAAATTAGGGTTGATTATTTAGTTAGAGGTATACATTAAAAAAGGGGTTAATTTAACTAGTGTTAGTATAGAATTGTCATGTTAGATTGAAGAAATGCATTTAGAATTTTTTATCTCGTATTAATTTATTTATAGAATTGTTACAAAGTGTAGAATAATCATTATTCTTAAAATAGACTAATATTAGCATGATGATTTAATCTAAGTCTTAAGTCACGGTCGAGCTGGGCACTAGCGCAGATCAACGCTGATGAAGCTCCACTCGACCAGGCTGTGGTAAAGATTACTGAGCAGATGTGCGGTCACCTCCCCCTCCCGAGGCCGGCAATACCTCTGCAGCGGAGATGACTCCGGCTCCTAGGCCAATCTAGAAAGTGAGCAGTAGGACACTAGGTGGGAAAAACCGGTGCCGACTCTGAAGACCATGAGATCGATCAGAACAAGACAAAGCCAGTGTTTTGCTTGGTTCTTCTTTTTCCCCATGTACTCAACAAACGTGATCTTAATTATATTAGAGCAGAGGTTAGATCTAATTGATCTCTTTTCGATATTAATCTATTATGTTTATCAGAAAAATTATATGCAAAAACTTTTGGAGGTGAGTGGGAGTCATTTGGAAAGAGAAGGACGACGTGCTCAACCAGTGCTCTTCGGGGCCACATCGCGAGCTCTACGCCTCGCAATCTTCCCATAGAGGCGGACGGTGGGAGCTCGACTACATTCCCGGTGTAAGGTTTCACACACGGATGGATTACATCAAAATATCAAAATATCATGAAGACCCCAAAACGGAAAAGTCGTGACCGATAAGGCGTGTCATACCATCTAATTTTTTTGTTTATTTCTTTTTTTCAACATTACAAACTTCTAACCTCTCTCCTACTTGAACAGGCTTGCGCTCTGCTTGATAAATAAATCACAACGGCCCAAAAGATACATAATGGTGAGGGAAACCTCTTACAAGCATATCAAAGATAAACAAGAAACCTAGAAAGCATCGAGCTTGCCAGCGAAGACGCCTTCAAGATCAAGGTAACCAGAGCTCCATGACACCGCCCCCAATGGGGTAACGACACACTCAGCGCCACCAAAATTGAGACCACAAGGTCTAGGGTTTTCACCCGCAGCCCTAATCCGGAGAGAGTAGCCACAACGACACCCTCAAGAGGGTAACAACACCCGCAGGCGTCGCCGTCGTTGGCGCAGGAGCATTGAACTTTCGCCTGGAGAAACCCTCCCCACACTTGGTACCTCAAACCACCGACGGTCCCCAAGCCAAGCTTCCACACACAATCTGGGAGCTGACAAAGCTATCTCCGCCAACACCAGGAGACCCCACGACCACCCCTTGTCACCCACATGGTCCAAAGAGATGGGCCATCACCTCAAGAGATTGGCCATCACCACCGCAACACCGCCCTGCCGCCAAGACGCTCGTGCGGTTAACCTTCCGGGGCCGCCTCCCCGACATCCGTGGACTCGCGCGCGTATAGAGAGGCTCATCGTGTGACCTGCGAGGCGGGGAGAGTAGGAACGATAGAAACCAGAGGGCGGCAACAACACGACCATCCGAAGGAGACCGTCCTCCACCACCGTAGTTCTCGACCAGACACGGCAGCAAGGGCACACTAGGCCCGGCCCTAGATCGGGCCCATGCAGTCCCCACCGCCACGCTGCAGCAAGAAAGACGTCGTCACTGCCCCTGTTCAAACCGCCCCACCTTTACCTCACCATGGTCAGCACCGACGCCCACTGCTACAGGGCGGCCTCCTCGTCACAGCCACTCCTGGGCGCCAAAGGCCCGAGGCAGGCCCAGATCGGGCCTGACCCATCGTGTCGCGGGTAGGAGAGTTGGCACACCGCCTCCCGGAAGACCACTCGCCTGCTGGAGGCTCTTTTCGTCGAAAGTTATAGACGTTGCTTCAATGAATGTATTATTGACCATCTTACTACTGAATCCCACCGGCCCAAAAATAGGAAACGAAAAGAGCCTTTCTAGCTTTCTCCCACTTAGTTCTTCCGGACCTGTTGTGCTCCCAAAATTATATATGCAATTTATCAAAGAATCGTATACATTCTTATTTTGATGCTATAATAAATTGTGAACTTTTGGGTGCCGAAAATCTACATACTCCGTCATTTAAGTCTTTCTCTTGGATAATTTTTTTTGCGTCAGAAACGGATTAAAAACCATGTATAGATGGGCCAAAACTTAGTTAGTACAAGTTTCAATCCGCCAGAAAGTCGGAACCGCCATCGTTTTTTTATAGAGGCCATCGTGTCTTTCTGAACAGCTCGCCATCGTATTTTTCTGAATCGCCATCATTTAAGTCTTTCTCTCTCGATTCCTCCACGATCGATCCCATCTCGATCCCGCCGCCATGGACGGGAGGCCGTGGTCGGACCTCCCGGCGGACGTGCTCCGCGAGATCTCGGCCCGTGTGTGGGCGTCCGCCGACTTCGTCTACTTCCACGCCGTCTGCAAGCCATGGCGCGACTCCCGCGACGCCCCCACCACCACCCAGTTGCCATGGCTTCTCGCGCCGGCCCAGAAAGATCCATCCGCCCATATCAAGTTCTGGTCCGTCTTCTCCAAGGCCTACTACCGCGCCACGCCGGCATCGCCCGTGCCCTGGAGAAGCTGGGTGTGCAGCGCCGACGGCACTGGCTTCTGGTACCTGACCGTCAAAAACCTGCAGCCTAGCCTCCATGACCCTCTCACCGGAGAAGTCACCCACCTGCCTCTTCTTCCGCGCCACATCGGCCATCTCTGGGAGAAGGATTATTATCCCCGCGGCATCATCTACGACGGCGGCGGTAGCACCTTCCTGTACAGTATATCCCGTGGTGCTGACATGGTCAGGTTCAAGGCGGCCCTCCTGAATCCCGGCGACGCCGACTCGCCGAGTGGACGGTCGTGGAGAGGACCTTTCAGACAGCCTGCAGGTATAGCGAGTTGTACGCGGCGTATCAGCGCGGCAAGATCATGCTCACCGTGGAGGCTGGCCTTTGGCACGTCATCACGCCGGAGGGCCACGGTACTGATGACGTGCTTGTCCCGAAGCCGTTGTCGTGTAGGACGTGTTGGCGGGACTCGCGCCAGTACAACTACCTCCTGGAGTCCCGTGGCGAGCTACTGTGGGCCTTGGTCCAGGTCGACGCCAATCATCGTTACCATGGTCAGCGATGGAGAGTCGACCACAAGCTCTCGTTGTCGGTGCATACACTAGAGCAGGAGAAGATGGATTCAGCGCAACGCAATTTTTCTAGCGGCGCCGCTAGCTACCGGTCAGTCATTCATCGTCCACTTGCTTTGTGATTCGTGCTGCGTCTTTTGTCATGTTTGACCAATTTCAACTTGATATGATATATATTTGAAATCTAATTGAAGCCGTTATGAAATCTAGTCGGATTTTGTTGTGAAACATAATTTGATTGGAAAAAAGTTGAAATAGTCTAAATATGTGTGAAATCTATGTGTTATGCTTATGAGATAACTAAAATCTACAAGATTTCATCACGGTTTCAATTAAAATCCAAATGTGCATCATATCAAGTTGAAATTGGTCAAACATGGCAAAATGACGCAACACGAATCACGATGCACGTGGACGGTAGATGGCTGACCGGTAACCAGCGGCGACGCTAGAATTGCATTTTCGGGATTCAGCGCCAAAGAAAACAATGCAGTGGGTGAAGAAAGACGGCAAAAGCTTGGCCGACTGCGTGGTGTTCCTAGGGTGGCCCAACAGCTTTGCTGTGGCTGCATCGCGGCTTGGCGGCAAGGTCGGCGGGTGCGCCTACATGGCCCACTCAGGCACTAAGTACTTGCCGCTTGACCAGGTCGGCGTGTACAAGTTCAATCTCATCTCCAACGAGGCCGAGTTCATCGACCGGCTGCCTCGAGAATGGAACGACGGGAGGTGCACCTGGATCATTCCCCAACCTTCTATTATTACCCCAAACCAGGTACGTACACACCTTGTCAAAATATCTGAAATTGATTTTCTTACTATCATGTCCAGTGCAATTGTATGAGTAGTGTTTAACCTCCGGACCTTGCATAAGCATCTCAATTGACAAAGTGCTCAAAATTTGATATTGATATCATGTGGCACCAGGAACTCACTCAGACGAGGCTGATAGATCCCGAAGTCAAGCAGCAGGGGCAGCGGCACACGACTCCAATCACTATTCCAACACGCATGATTCATATCGAGAGATATTACGGGCCCAGTTTCAAAGCGTTGGTGCGTAATATGCCTCCCTCACTCACAAGCTCCCAACTGCAACTCTTTCTCAGCAACCACGGCAAAGTGTACAGAGCGGAGGTACTCTACTACTCCCTCCGTTCCAATTTAATTGACTTGCTATCCATCAAATGTAGATGTATCTAGACATGTTACATGTATAGATACATTCACATGTGGTAGATGGCAAGTCAATTAAAATGAAATGGAGGGAGTACAAAAAGACCAATCATCCACAGGGTATTGCTGAATTAACCATGTCGACGATACATGACAATGTTGAAGATGCTGTAGACGCTCTCAGTGCACTGGTTTTATATGGATATCAGCTCGACGTTAGATTGGTCAAGGAGAAGCGTCGATCAACAACTATGAGAATAGCGCAACTAGATATATAGGTCGATCCCGTGCTGGTAGACTAGCAAATATAGCGCACAGCCACATGCATAACTGAAGTGCAGAAAGGAATAAGATTTGTCTTATGCCTTAATATTTATTGGGTGGCAGTTATTTTACACATATTGTTTTATACGACCATCATCGCACACGGACAGTAGAAACAGATTCCAAATCCGAAGCTATTGAGTTGAGATATTCTCTTGGGAACCTCTGGGGAATATCGGGGTGTGGGATATGCGTCAGATTCGAAAATAGTTCTGTCCAAGGGACAGACGAGGGTCTAGTTCAGTTCTGAGGTCAGATTTGGTGAAATAATTTCACAAGTAAGCAATAGTAAGAGCAGCAACGGTGTTGCCAAAGCCAAATTTAGAACTTGGTTTTATCTGACATGAGTGCTAAATTTGCTATGTATTGTAATTTCAATGTGTCAAATCCAAATTCTTTAATAGGATACCCCGACTATGTCTGAAGTAAAAATAAAATATTCTTCTCATGCTCTTTGCCCCCACCGTTCCTATTATCTTATTCACTTGAACAAATTTGACACCGAATTTTCTAGTAGCTACGGCTCCCCAACAACATTTGGCTTTGTAACCAACAAAATTTGTTGCACAATGTTACCAAAAGCGAAAACTCAGTTTGACAACGATAGTTGGCAACTTGGTATACATTGTGGCTGCTCTAAGTTTGAAAGCTAAGGCCAACTCCAACGGTCCACCCTAAATTTGGGCGGACCGTCCGAATCTGTCAGAGCGGACAAGGGGCACGACCCAACGGCGCACCCAAAACGGCGAGGACACCATTTCCTGCCCGCATCGGCGAGGACACCCAACTACCTGCTGGAGTCCCGTGGCGAGCTACTGTGGGCCTTGGTCCAGGTCGACGCCAATCATCGTTACCATGGTCAGCGATGGAGAGTCGACCACAAACTCTCCTTGTCGGTACATAGAGTAGAGGACATGGACAATTGTATAGCTTAAAACACTTGATGATATGGATATGTTGCATGTAAGTATATAAAATTATTAATAATTTTAATGTGATGGTGATGTGGATACCTTGCATATCAAGATAGACAATTTAAATGGTACATTAATGGGATTTTGAATTATAAGAGATATAAATAGGTTGATCACATGGCTGTAAACTAGCAAATATAGCGCATAACGACATGCCAAACTAAATTGGAAAATGATATAAGATTTGTTGTATGCCGGTTTAAAATTAATATCTATTGTGTTGCAGTATTTTACACAATTTTTTTAATTATCACATGTAGGCGGTAAAAACAATGCCATCGGTGAACCTGAGGTCGGTGGCAGGGGCCTCGGCACCAAACCCTGGGTGTGGAATAATCTTGGCAACAACTAATTCAATTTCGGCTCCATCAATTTTTGGGACTGACCTTGGATGCCAAAATGGAAAATAGTTTTGCCGAGAGGCCACACAACGGTTTAGTTTATCTCAGGGGTAAGATTTGGTGAAATATTTCAATAGCTATTGCCAAAGCCAAATTTGTCTTGGTTTTATTTGGCATGAGTGCCAAATACGTATTATATTTTCTATATTAGTTGCACAACATTGACAAAAGCCAAAACTCAGTTTTTACAGCTATATTTGCCATGCACTGCGACTGCTCTAAGTTTTTTAAAGAAATAAAGGGCCCCGCCACTGGTTTCGACACGTGGACATGCAGGTTCGACAAAAGGTCCAACACAAAGCAAATAAAAAAATAAAAATAAAGACTAAAAGCAAATAAAAGGGCACGGCCCAACACAGATACGTGGACATGAAGGTTCGACAAAAGGTCTGACTGAGAGGATACTGTACAAGATTAACACCAATCAAGGGCGCGCCTTTTCGT
This sequence comes from Poa pratensis, assembly GCA_947311845.1. NCBI lineage: Eukaryota > Viridiplantae > Streptophyta > Magnoliopsida > Poales > Poaceae > Poa > Poa pratensis. The sequence continues at coordinate 56,421,507 of CAMZMU010000056.1, forward strand.
GGTCATCCGTATCGGATCGCTTGTTGCTGCCTCTGCGGAACGGTTCTGTCTGGCAGTGAACTGGAGACGGAGACTGTCTACATGAATGTCAGCTGCAGTAGTAAAACTCTCAATACTGTGAAAAATATCCAACAAAAAAACAACGCATGCATAGACGTACGTATTTAATTTGCTACGTAGTATTATTAAATTCTACAGTTTAGTATACACGCAAGATCTATAAACCGGAAAAAGGGAGGGAGTTATAAATCTCCGGCAAAAAGACAATGCGCGGCTCTACGCGCATAGGCACGTCTGGGTCTGATCGATCCCCTGGGAGTTCCCACGGATGCACGTCCTGGCGATGGCGGCGCAACGACAGGCTCCGACTATGAGCCCCCCGATTCCCACGACGAGCCCGAAGATGTTCGAGAAGTTCGCATGAAATTTGCCGAAGCGCGACGAGAGGAAGACGACGAGGATGATGATAGCCGAGAAGGCGATGATCGTGCAGTTAAAGAAGGCTGCAAAGCATGTTGTCGAGCACTTGCTCAGGTTGTCCGGTTCCGCCGCCGCTACGTCGAGGTCGTCCTGGCCGCCGCCGGGGTTGGGGTTCTCCACGTCGGCCATGTCCATGGATCCAGCTCGGTTCTAGCAGCCCGCTCGATGTCAGCACACAACGTTCTGTTAATTCCAAGCTTGCCTTCAAACCATGGACCGGTAATTAAAAGGACAATTTTCTTCCCTTTCCTTTGTTTCCTTCTTTTTTATGTTTCCTTTATTCGTCTTTCCTTCTTAATAACTTCCTTATTAGTAGATCTGATTGCGGGGAGAGTTCCAACTAGTATATTGGTCAGTTAATTCCTACTACTAGCTGCGAATCTCTACCATATAAGAGCATCTCCACAGGCAAACTGTCTAGTAACATCCAAATCGTGTCCGTTTAGATGTTTCGGCATAATGGGGGTGTTGCCCCCACAACACCCACAAAACCAAATAGGAAAAAATGAAATTTAAACGGTTTCAAATTACATTCAATATTTGTTATATTCTACAAGATATTTGAATGAAATTTAAACACGAGGCAGCTCTAACCCTACTAGCTGCGAATCTCTACCATATAAGAGCATCTCCAGCAGCCCTCCTGACGTGAGCACACAACGTTCTGTTCCAAGCTTGCCTTCAAACCATGGACCGGCAATTAAAAGGACAATTTTTTCCTTCCTTCCTTCCTTCCTCCTTTCTTTCCTTCTTTTTATTTCCTTTATTAATTCTTCTTTCCTTCTTAATAACTTCCTTGTCAGTTTAGTAGTTCTGACCGCGGGAGAGTTCTAACTTTATACTGGTCAGTTAATTCCAACTACTACTTGGCAGCTAGCGACAGCAGTTATCAAAGCAATGTCCTTTTACGTAGTATAGAGGCGGTGGCCCTGTCGCCGGATTGTAGATCAGGATGTTCGCTCTCCCATGCTCCCGAGGCCGTCTTCCTCCGACTTGGTCACTGCTTGCCACCCTAGGTCACTGGTCGTTCCCAAGTGCTTCGCCCCGATATCTGTCATGTCGGCCTCTTCTCCACGCCAATGACTGGTGCTCTAATCCGATGCCCCATTCTCCACTTCAACAAGTTTTGGGAATTAGTTTGCATGTGTGTAATTTGACTATTTTCTTAATTTGGGTATTGTTGTATTGTTTGATTTTCCACGATACGGCCATAAGGGATGAGAGGGGTTTGGACCTAGAGTTCGACCATGACCATGTTGATAGCCAGGTGAAACCTTGCTGAAACCCAGAGCGGATCGAAACATTTATTGAGACGTAAGCTTCGTGGTGATCTTATTGAGCATAAGTGACAAATGTACGGGAATTAATCTTCCATTATTGTTTTTTATTTGAGTATGTGTGATTTGAACAATCTTTGCATTCAGAATCATTCATTATTTGTTTAACTGTTGCAATTTAACTATTATTTTAATTTGGATTATTGATTGTGTGATGTCGAAACCTTTTTTTTGCAGGGATGTGATGTTGAAACATTAATTAGTTTGATTTATATTTATGTGAAATTAGAGATCAAGTTAAGTATAGATACATGTGATGAGTACATGACCACTCCGTTGAGTGTCGTGCCAACAGAACAACCAGCTCCAAATTAAAGATTGACGGCAAAACAAAAATAGCTTCAAAGATTGGTGATTTCGTCGACGCGTACACCCGTTTATATGTGCATGCATCGCCATGGCTACTCCATGCAAATACTTCTGGTGGTAGGCCCTATTGCATGTGACTTGTGGATCCAAAGCTAAAGATGGCAGGCCATTTCAGTTCGGGAGCTGCACCGTTGTGTGAAACCAAGTAGGTGGCCCAAGGCCAGTACGTGAAAGTTAGGATGACTCCAACGGGGCGAAGCAAACGGACGCGTGTTTGGTCCGCGTTTGGTCCGTTTGCGTCGCCAAAAGGACCCATGTCCGGCCCACGTCCGCCCCTTTCCGGCCACTGCCCCCAACGGGCCGACGCATTGAGTCCGCCTGGCCAGGGTTTTTGATCATTCTGATCATTTTCGGGCATGGTGGCCATAGTTTTCACGCCCCCAAAACATTACAAGTTGCGGCCATCGGCCATGTCCCCAGGTGTGCCCAAAATATTACAAATTTCGGCCACCGGCCATGTTTTTCCGGCCATGTTGGCCATAGTTCAACACAAATATGTAGAAGGGACCGAGAATAGATCAAACCTGATCCATGTACTGCCTTTGCTTCTTCTCGTAGTAGGCCGTCTTCCTAGGGGTGAAGGTGGAGATGTCCATGTCCATGATCCTGGCCTCCTCGGCGCGTAGGGCGAGTTCAAGGTCTTTGGCCTTGAGCTCCACCTCCCTGGCCTTCACGTCGGCCTCCTTGGTCCTTGCCTCGGCCTCCTTGCCCCTGATCTCGACTTCCGCCGCCCGGGTCCGAGCGTTCTCCTCCTCTATGTCTAGCCTCTTCTTTTGCAATTCGAAGTAGAGCTTCGAAGCCGCCTCTCTCTCGAGGCGTTCCTTTTCTCTCCTCTCTTCCCTGGGGTCACCCGGCGATGGCGTGGGCACAGTGCCGAACAGGTTACGCGCGGGGGCGACCACTGGCGGGGCAGCTGCACGCGCCTCCGCAGTCTGCGGCGCGGGCGACTGTGCGACCAATGGTGTCGCAGGCAGGTTAAGAACGAGGGCAGGTACCTCGCCCGACTCGTCGGAGGTAGGAGAAACCCGCGGCGGCATGGTTCCAGGGACGAACCCGTGCGCAGGAGATGGCGCGGTCGCGAGCGGTTTCGACCTTGGAGGTCGGGCCGTGGAAGCGTTGGAGCTGGCCGCGGTAGAGGAAACCCCGACCGCCGCCGCAGTCGCTACCCCAACCGCCGCCGCGGACGGGGTAAGTCCAATGAGGAGAAGGGCAGCTGTCGCGGTCTTGGTCACGAGGTCGGCGTTGTCGTCGTCGCCCTTTTCCTCGGCGGTGGCCCTGGCGGCGGCGTCGAGCCTGTCCTGCTTCAGCCTCCTCCTCCGTTGGCCCCGCTTGGCCGTCTCCTTGGCCCTCTGCTCCTCCGTGAGCTCCTTCTTCACTTTCTTCAGCCGGGGAGCAAGCCCGGCGGCGTCGTCGGCCAGCTCTAGGCTCTCGGCGGCGGCGGCGGTCTTGGCGGCGGCCTTGGCGATCCTGGAGGCGGCGGCGGCCATGGGGGTAGGTCTGGACTGTGGATTTTGCCTCCAAAAGCGGACCAGGGGAGGACACAAAAGAGCTCCGTTTCGCGTCCGGGGCCGACGCATCGGTGGCCCAAATTTGGGCCAGGGATGCGTCGCGGCGGACCAAAAAACGGACCGCGGTCCGTTTGCGTCGCTCCGTTGGGCCGTGTTTTTGGCCCTCGCGGACACGAACGGATGCGCGCGGACTCGATGCGTCGCCCCGTTGGAGTCATCCTTAAAACGCGTCCGGCGGATCGATCTTGTCGCGCCTCATCAGTTCACGCGTCTGAATAAATAGCTACCTACGGTGCTGTATAGGCCGCCTCATCAGTTCACGCGTCTGAACAATACCTACACGCTTGTGTTTCTTCGGGTTTTGTTTAGAGAAAATTTAGCCGTTGCTATTTTCTTGTCTAGTCCCGTAGTCGCTAGTACGATCATCAAGATTCAAGACATATTGTTAGACACTAAACTTCGTCTTTTAAGATTATTACTTATCTTAGTTATCTAGCATATTTGCAATTTTGGATTGCTTATAATATTTATTTTACATGTTGATCAGCTTGGTCGGTAAGAGGAAGTATCTGTGCACCCAACCAATTGGTGCATCCGGTGCACCTGATTCCGGTTGACCACACACTTATTTTTTGAAAAATGCGGGAAAAAGTTTGGGTGTAGGTAATACTCATATCTAACATGTCACAAAATTGCAAATCTAAATTCGGAACACAGGTCAAGAAACAAAATAGACAAATAGGACAATGAACAAGTTGGGCTTTGCATGTGGCCCATGGTCACTATTGATAACATATTTGTTATTCTCTATCTCGATGTTGTATTTAAAATTTAGACTTAAAATTTTGTGACATGCTAGATATTTTAGGTTCATACTTTTTGCCGAATGTTTTTTAAAATATTTTAGGTGTCAAACGGAATCGGGTTCACGGGGTGCACCAGTTCGCACCGGATATGTTCGCTGGTGGTAACCCGTAGAGTTGGTTTAGCGATTGTCGTTGATATCAGTCGTGTACAGTTGTCCCTATACGATTGGTAACCGAATCGTGAGAGTCAAAACCTACAAAATTGTAGTTATCAATCTCTTATCGAAAGATTGGAACTCTAGAGCACATGAACATATTTACGTGAAAATGGAGAAAATATGTTTCTTGCGATAATGGATGTGTGATCTGATTTGGGTCGCAAAACAGGTTTACAATATAGGATATGCCGAATCTGATCGTCTATCCATTATAGTGTTCTCTTAGACAGTGATTGTAATAACTATCCATTAACTAAATGTGTTAATCAATAGAGCTATTGTTTGGTCGGGAGGGTAACCTCCGTTCTACCGTCCACTTATTTTACACAGAAACAAATATGAGAATTTTCAAGGAATTATACTACATCATTCATACACGTGACGAATCCACTGTGAAATTTTCTACACAAAGATTTGCAAAAAAAAAAATGTACACAAAATAAATAATTACGAGTTTACGACACGTAGCTGGCTCCAATTTTGGCTCTCCCCTTCCTCTTCAGCACACACTCCCTCTTCCCCACTCTCTCTGCCTCTCCATTCCTTCCTCTTGCTCCAGACCTCGCCACCAACGCGGCAACCACTCCTCCGATTCCCCGCGATCGGAGCCAGCCACGTGCTCGCGCGGCGTCGCTTCCCGTCTGTCGAAGATGAGCTCGGGGCATCCCGATCCCGCCGCCACCAAGCCGAGGTGCTCTGCTTCCTCTGCCAGCTTGTTCCAGCGTGCCTGGCTAGGGTTTGGTGGCTGGTTCCTGACGGGGTTAAGACCACCAAGGGAGGAGGAGGTGAGCGCGAGGAAGAGGGTCGCGTACTCGAGGGACTTCCTGGTCTCCGTCGGGGCCTCGTCGGAGGCCTGCAGGAGGCTCCCCGCTGGCCTCGACGCCTCCAAGTTGAGGTGCGCGTACGTTTCCCTTGCTGCTGTTTCAGTCCACAGTGTCCGTGTTCAGTTCGTTTGCTGCCGATTTCGGTCTGGAATGTGAACTCTGAATGCAAACTCTGAATCTCTGATGAATGCGCTTGCTCTGGAGCAGGGAGCTTGGCCTGCTCGAGACTGGCGGCAGGGGGCGCTATGTTGCGCCGTTTGGCAGGGCGGGGGATGCAGAAAACAGGTGGAATCAACTGGGTAAGTTCATTATCTGCAGAAAATTTGTGCCACAGCGTAACTAAAATCAAGTTTTTGAGTGTGAAATATTTATGGTTTTGTGAGAATGCCATCTCGTAGCGTACGATTTTTTTTTCCCATTTCGTGTTACCGGAATGTTGATATGTCGCCTAGCTTACTGTTTTTACACTTGGCAGAATTCTAGTCACGCAATTGGAATTGGCATACCACTAGCAATCAAGTGTCCAAATTGCCTAGTAGTTTGATGGGAGCATGGAGTGGCTTTCAGTTTCGGAGTTACTTGTTGATTCTCGCCCCCCCTGCAGATAAGCATCCTGGGAACCAATGGCGCAGCTTGCAGAGCAAGGAGCATGATGGGTTGCTGGGAAGCGGCGCGCTCCCCAGGATCCCATCTTATGCTGGGCCTTTGGCGTCAAATGGTCAAGGGAGCGGATATCAGCTAACTAGGAGGAACGCTGGCGGTTACCTGCCAACACGTCAATACCAGGTTTGTATATGCAGTAGTCATGGGCTCAACGGGTCCACTTCCTTTCTTCTCCCTCAGTTTGCGTTCCTCTGATGCAAAGCAAGAACCATCTATTTTCTTACACTCTGTTGATTTTATGATCATAGAGGTATAAAATACCTTGCATGATGATTGCAGGCTCCACCTGTTTCACAGAGGAATGTTGGCTTGATTAACACCGAGACGTCTGGCTCTTTTGAAAACTGGAACAAGGACAGAGTGGAAGAAGAAAGGCGGACGAGAGGTAACTGCCGGTGCACACCGATCTGATAATATGTTTGATCCTGCACTCGTGCAGAATATCTCATGATGATGTCTATTGCAGCATCTTTTGAACTGATAAGGAAAAGGCAACTTCATGCTCTGCAAGAAAAGAATAAAGCTCCTGAAAGTGACAAAGAAAATCTTGGTGATGGTATCAGTTCCTTATTACAGAATTCTGCTGGAAAACGTGATCCTCCAATTAAAAGTGCACTGGATGTCTCCTCTCTCTGCAAAGAAGATGCCACTAAAATAGTTCCGCTTCTGCCAACTCCTACAGCCACTCCACTCAAACCACTTGGTTTTACAAATGGTTACCTCAGAAAAAGCTTCAGATACAGCCCTTCAACACCTCATGCAGTTCAGAGGTACTGTCAAATCAGAGTGGTAGATATTCTGCTAGCTGCTGATGAGTTTTTTATCTAAAAATACATCTAATAAATTTTTAGCGAATCTAAGTTCACAATATATTTTCCGTGCTGCTTTTTATAGCTTTAATGAACTTTTGGGGTGGAATGTGCAAATCCAAACATAACATAAATTGCTAAATCATTGTTTGACAACGTAATGGGTGAATGTTGCATTATTTCTGTAGTCTCCTTTTGTAAAAATAGTGAGTATGACTTCCGGAATTTATTCTTGTTTATTGCTATATTTCAGAAATAAAGCAAACAGCCCAACTTTTGGCAGCAACTATTTACTGAATTTTGTTTAATCGTCACTGAATTGTTAAGTCTAATTATAAATATTTTAGAACAAACTCTTTTCTCCAACTTCTGCATGAGTAGATGAACAATAAACTTTTATATCTTTCTTATGTTAAGAGTGTTCACATACTTAAGCATTATGTGTAAAAAAACATAATTAAGCATAAAACTTTCCGTACATAACCTTCAAGAAATATCGCTGTCTTTTAGGACAACTATATGAAGAAAAAGGAATGTTCATATTCCATCTTACAATTTGTATGTCTATTTATTCAGTATTTAACTCCTCAGATTCAGCTGTTGAATATTGAGGATATGATGGTTTCAAATGCGCCAGAATCATCCATATCCACTCAACGGTTCTCTGGTGGAGGCATTCTTGGTTCGTATCTTTGCGTCATGCCTACTGTCGCTATTATGTTTTTCAGTTGCTGTTTCATTATCGTTAGAAAGTATGGAGCACTGGATCACTAGTTTGGTGGTTCAAGATGGTACATGTGTCATGTTGGTAATGTAACTTGCACAGAGCTATCAAAATTTCCAGAATAAGTAGGGTTTGTAAGAGATGTCTCATTTTCACTAGGTTGAACTCCAAGCTGCATCATCTTATTTATTTTCTCCATAACTGCATAACATTCTTTCAATGATGATTGTCTGTCACATATCTGAGCCTTCTTATGTCGCCTGCACGCTTAGGACATGCAGAAACTGTATCATCAAACCAGATGGTTCCTTCCATCCACAGTAAATGTGGTCCTTTCAACATGAGACCGGGGACAGTGGTGGAGTGTGATAACCCAACATTCTCAGGTTCAAGTCAGGAAGGTGCTAACTTTGACGAGAAAGGGCTGGAAATTCATCTACCTAAAGATGATACTCTGCATTCAGTGAAGGATTTTTCACATACGCAGAACACTGATCAAGGGTCAGCTGCAGAAGGTGCTAAGTTTGATGAGGAAGGGTTGGAAATTCATCTACCTGAAGAAGATGATCTGTTTTCAGTGAATGACTTTCTATATACTCGGAACACTGATCATTGGTCAGCTGCAGAAGGGGGTAGAGCCGAGGGTTTACTGCCAAAACATGAAGTTGCTGATATCAACTCTAGTTTTCAAAGTCTTGATGTGTCGGGGTCACATTTTCATGATCAGATTGACCCAAATAATCTCTACCATCTTTTCGAAACTCGGCCAAACGCTGAGTGCCCTAAGAGAAATGCAAGTGCCATGTTCGTACCAAGTAGGCCATGTGATACGTATCAACAAGCACCATTCGACATGCCAAAAGCTACCAACCACGGTGCTTATTGCCCATTCCCACAAGATATGAAATCCATGCAAGGTGTTCGTCCTGCTCCCGGTGGTTTCCAACCACAAGGCTTCCCGGGATGTGCTCCCCACATGTTTTACCACAGACCTGAGATGATGCGCCCTTGCCAACCTGCTTATGGAGAAACCGGGATGATGATGACAGGTAAACTTATGTACAGTAACGCCTCAGTGGATTGATAACGTTTTTGTCAATTCGTTGAGCCCTGTGGTGTATCATTAAGTCTGGGTTAGAATTTTTCACCTCCGGCAGCATGACATTTCAAAAACAGTGATGATGCGTTATTGTTCCATTCCCCAGATTTCTAGATAAATCTCATGGCAGTCAGTCACAGTTCCTTATGTATAGTTTTACTCGTTCGCATGCAACAAATACTGAAAAGGGCGATATTTGTGACCTATTTTTAATTCCTCTATAACTAGGTCCATCAGGTCGAGGTCTATCATACAAGGCCGTTTGCCAGGCGAATGGAGCTAAGAGGCAGATCAAGGCAGACGCACCCTGAGCTCGCTGGTCCTGTTCGTGGTTTCTACGGACACTTTAGACGCTGACGGTCGACATGGAAATTACCTAGGAGACTGATATGTGTGACTGGTAGCGCTGCTGTGTTGCTTTCCTTGTAGTAATGATTCAGCATGGAAATAGCTTTGACTAGTAACTAGTGGGTGGATGGTTAACCTGGAGGAGTCAGGTCTGCATTGTTATATGATAAGCGGAGCTCTTGTTAAGCTGACCGTTACTGGTTTACTCTGCAACTTGGTAACATATGCTATCCGGTCATGTATTCTTCCGTAAATATTCCATTAGAAATATGTCACTTTTAGTATCATCTCTATGATATTTTTTTTTTTTGGAGATCGAAAATATTTGGATGCTTTTAACGCAGAAGATACTGACTAACTTTGTATTCTAGTATTATGTGACACACGGGGGCAGTGTAGGTCCCTGCGTGCAATCCAACTAGGATCATGCAAAACATGAAAAAAATCATGTATGCTTATGATGCAAAAATGTCTATACGATCTCTTCTAACCTTGCTCCATAATACTCTGCTTTTGCCGTTCTGTTTAACCTACTCATTCTGTAGAGTAGGTTGCAAGGCATTATTGACCAGAAAATCAATGGTAATCAACAAGTGAACAAGATAAAGAAAATCCAGAGTTGGGACAGCGGCGGTATGTAGCTCGGGCTATATGTAGCCCTTTTATTTTGCAAAATTTGAAAATCATATTTTGGAGTCTAAAAAAAATCCTGAAAGTAGATTATGTTGTGTTATACCAATGTGTAAAATCTCAAATAGAAATATGGTGTATTTTGGGCTGTACAAAAATGACAGAATCAGAAATGAAAGTAGTGAATAGTGCAAAATTTGAACTCCCCAAATCTGTCAGATTTTGTTATTTTTGTGTACCCCGAAACATGAATTATTTTGAGTTAAGATTTCGGACGTAGGTATAATGCACTATTGTCTACGTCCGAATGTTTTTCCAAAACAAATTAGAACTTCAAATATAAGTTTTGAATTTTGAAAAAAAAGAGCTACATGTTACATGTAGCTCGGCCTCCGTTTTGACTTTCCACAGAGTTGGCCACTTTACAATGCAACATTGCCTCTCCACAACCACAAGCAAATCTTACTTTTGAGAAGAATGTCAGACTTGGAGACAGTTGCTACCATAGCAACTGCTAGCGATCATTCGAGAGCAGTCACAGGGTAAACAAAACTAGTTGAGAAATAAAAATATTCCAGTACACCAACTTTAGAATTTCTTCGAACCGGTTTAAAAATTGTACAAATCTTTCCGTTTAAGAATGTCAGACTTGGAGACAGTTGCTACCATAGCAAAAAATTGTACAAACTAGTTGAGATGCTATACATCGCCCGCAGGCGGCGCTTCCCGCTAGTGGCGCCTGAAGGGCGCCCGATAATGGGCCGGTCCATTCGGCGAGTCTCCCTTTTTTCCTTTTCTTTTATGTTTTTTAATTTCTTCTTGTGCTTTTTTCTTTATTTTTCTGTATGTTCTCTTTTTTGTACATTTTCTTATATTTCCATTTTTTCCTTTAATTTTTTTGATTTTGGAAAATATTCAGATTTGAAAATGTTCACAAATTCAAAATTTGTTCGTATTTGAAAAATGTTCATATTTGAAAAATGTGCAAATTCGAAATTATTCACATTCAAAAATTGTTCAAATTTAAAAGTTGTTCACACTAAAAAATGTTCAAATTCAAATAGAATTCACATTCAAAAGTTATTAAAATTTAAAAATGTTTGGATTTGAAAATATTCAAATTCAAAAATTGTTTACATTTTAAATTTCACATTCGAAGTTTCCCAACACCACAAGGCTTCCCAAGATGTGCTCCTCTACCTCTGCGAGTACTTGACATGCTTGACCACATAACTGAGATGTCGCCAGCCTGGTTATGGAGAAACCAAGATGATGATGGAAGGTAAATTTATATGCAGCAACGCTAGTAATTTGATAATGTTTTGTCCAGTCATTGAGTCCGGTGGGGGTATCATCAAGGCTGGGTTAGACTTTTTAACCTCCCGCTGCATGACATTGCCAAAATTGCTCAGATAAATCTCATCGCATTCAGTAACAGTTCCTTATATATATAGTTTGACATTCGCAATAATTGCCGAGAATGGCCATTATTTCTGAGCTAATTTTAATATGCTCAAAATCACCACGTGAAATAATTTTTATTTTGAGCTACACAAAAATGAGAAATGTGGAGTATAGTGGTTTCAATTTTTTTTTAAATTGTGTAGCCCATAATAAAAATATTTCACATTGTCGAGTATGTAATCTCCTAGTCTAGTACGATAAGGTCTCCCTGTTGTAAACGGCTTAAAGCCTTGTACTATACGTTGCCCATCGATATATATACAGAGGACGCCGGTGTGTACCCCTTCTCCAAGCCTCCCCTTTTTGGAGACACACAAGTTGGTTCTCTTTCTAAGAGGATTGAAGAAACCTCTCATGTTTAGAGGGATCCTCTCCAATTGAACATAGGCAGCTAGCTAAATCACAAGTAATAGATGTTATGTCTTACCAGGATTTGCAATCTTGCATGGTTTCTCTTCCCTTCCATTTTCTCCATTTGATAAACACTGAGATCAAACTCCTGTTCTGCATCATACACATTGTCTTCATCTTCCCAGATGTAGTTGAAGAAAGTAAACCAATCTATAAGTCGTACACCCTGATCAGAGACCTCAAGTATGGTCCAACAAATTTTGTCCTTCTCTCAGCCTTCTCCAGGAAGAAATCATACAATAAATCTCCCTCACACTTTGCAAACTAACCAGTTTCCACATATGTTGTTCAACTTCTCCTTGAAGAAACAAGGCACAGTCTGCATTACATGTAACAGAAATGCATGAATATCTATAAGTAGTTACATTGAATTAGTGTCAACAGAGTAAGGTACACAAGCATATGTGATAGAACTGAGATAGTCTAGAAAAGCGGTGGTACCGAATAAAATCAAATGTTCCATCTATCTTTCACTCTCTATAAAATTATAGGGGGGGGGGGGGGGGGGGGGGGGGGGGGGGGGGGCGGGGGCAATGGCCCTCTGATCTCTGTCTTGTTTCTTTTTGCGAGTGAAACACCCTCATGCATTGTTGCACTGTATGGGACTGCGTGTATGGAAAAATTGCCAACCTCGGGAGGACAAAGAGAGGCGTTGGGTGGATGGGTTGGGGGCATCAAGTAAGGCTAAAGCTGGCAGCCACGAATCGCTTACACATGCACATAGCTACGCGCCACTAGGTGCGCGTGGTATGTTTTTCCGTTTTGTGATCCTCTCGTGCTCTGCAACCTCCTAATTTGTCCTCTTCACTTTCTATGCCCATCTAATCAGATAAGTACGATAATTCAATTTATCCCAATCAGCCAGCCCTAATTTCAGCAACTAAACGAATGGAGTTGACTCTTCAGGCTTTGTATTGGGTTTTTACCGGATCAGTTTCAAGTCCTCTTCACTTTCTTGCGGCAGGATTTGCTTTCCACTTCTCGGTCATCTTCCAAACTGAGATATCCACCGGGTTTCCCCAGCTCCCTCCTCAGCTTTACAGAACAACGGATAAAATACAAGCTCGATCCTTGTCAAGTGTAAAAAGAGGAGGAGAAGAATAAGGCAAGCACGCGTTGTTACCTGCTTGCTGCTGGATGGGATGAAGAGCTCGTTGCCGCCGGCCGACCAAATCGCCGACGAGGTCCACTGCTCGCTAGTCATATTTTTTTATAATGTACAGAAAAGGTACGAGCATCTCATGATTTTTTTTTAAAGATATAGCCGAATGAAGATTGTTTAGTAAAAAAGCATAAATGTAAATTTGCAAATATTTTGTAGAGAATAAAATAAAGATGAACACGAAAAAATAGGAACAAGACCATGACAGGCCAATTACCTAAATGTTGCCTGTCAAAGCCCGGGACTGGCTTGTGCGGCCCACCCACACGTTCTGGACTAGTATAGAAAAGATGGGAGTGTTGCTCAAAAAACAAATGGAGTACTTATTACGCAATTACTGTCAACAGGGAAATTTTTGCGAAGGCTCATTAATTTGAGGATATCCAGAAGATCAATTGTGCAACCGAGACATAATTTTCTGACACATTTTGAGGTATTTAATTCCTGTCTACGGAGGAAGGATCCAGTATTGCTTAGAGCCTACTCCCTCGATTATTAGTCATTTCTCCAAAAACAGGTTTTCTTCTTCTATAAGACGTATTTAGCAATTAATATGGTGTTTTGCTTTGGAAAAGGCTAGAAGGCCCAAAAAAAATTAATTGCCCATCCAATCGTTTGGATTCCACATTTAATATCTGCATCAATTTAGCACAAAATTAGGCACCTAAAGTGAATTTATTTTCTATACATCACCCAATAGCGCGCTGCCTTGGTTGCCATTTTGCACTGTTGCTGACACAACGAAGTCACATCTCCAAGATGGACGCAACCATACTAACTAAATGATCCAGAAGAACATCAATAATGTAGATTTTGGGAGGCTACATGTGTAAATTTAATGAAGACACCAACCATTCAGATTCAGGTGCAGATCAGACATTGAAGCATCAAAAATTTATCCTTTAGCCAACATCACAATTCAGTCTGTTGGAAACTGAACTATGAAGAACAACTTCAGTAGATGGTAACTGTATGCTAGATTATGTAAACAGAAAACTATTTGGAAACTAAATCGCCATAAGGTCCAGAAAAAAATAGTTTGGCGGAGTAGTTATGTACAATAGCATGTAGGTTGCATAAAACTTTGCAGAGTACTCACAACTCTGACGTCGCCGATGGTGGTCTGGTCATCGAGGAGCTCCCGCATCTTGGCGGTGCGGGGGTGGTGCATCCACATGGTGGAGTCCATGAACTGGACGCCGTTCTCCTCGCAGGCGGCGAGGATGGCGTCGAGGTCGGCGGCGCACAGCGCGGTGGGCTTCTCGAGCAGCACGTGCTTGCCCCGCCGTGCGGCGGCGACGGCCCACTCGACGTGGAGGCTGGTGGGGAGCGGCAGGTAGACGGCGTCCACGTCCGGGTCGTCCAGGAGCGCCTCGTAGGAGCCGTGGAGCCGCGTGGTGGCGAGCGGGAGGCCGTTGTCGGCCGCGAAGAGCCGCGCCTTGCCCTCGGAGCGGCTGCCGACCGCGGCCACGGCCGCGGCGGGGGCAAGCAGCATGGCGCGCGCGAGCTTCCGCGCGATCGAGGCGCAGCCCATGATGCCGAACTGCACCGACCGCGGTTCTGGCTCCAGCGCGGCGGCGGACGACATGGCGGCGGCGAGCGGCAGGTGTTCGACGCTTGGCCTCGGGGCTCTGGGTGGGTCTTCGGGCAGGTGTGTGGTGTGGGTGCGAACGCGACTACTCGGGGTGGGCATAAAAAACCGAAAACCGAACCGAATTAACCGGAACCGAAACCGAACTAACCGAATCTAAACTAACCGAAACTAATTTCGGTTGGTAAATGTGATAAACCGAATTCAGTAATTTTGATACGGTTTTAACCCTCAATTGACCGAAATAACCGAATATTAGACGATAGAAATAGCAGAACACACTTCGATGGCGGCCTCCACTACCGTACGTTCTTGCTACATGGGCCAAAAGCATGGGAAACGCCCAACAGGCCAGGCCAGCCGCATGCATGTACTAATCCTGATGGATGGATCCCTCGTAGTAGTCCATAGGAATACTCCCGACGTTCTGTGTATTGCCTTATTGGCAGTTCTCATCTGTAGCTGTAGCCGGCGGCGTTAAACCCTAGCTGATCGACTTGCACAGTCGCCTCTATCGACTCCGGCCGGCGGACGCGGCGAACACGCTACAACAAGGCACGTACATCATACATGCGTATGCGTTAAACTCCCATCAGCTAGGCACGTACATCATACATGACTAGTGCATGGACGTATGTGTCTGTGGCTGTATGGACGTACAGGACTAGTGAATTCGGTTAAAACCGAACACCGAACCGAATTTTCAGTTAACCGACTTACCGATTAAGTAAAAAACCGATATTATTTCGGTGCCTAATTCTTATTACCCGAATTACTGAAAAACCGAAAAAACCGAAACGAATTTTCGGTTAAAACCGAATGCCCAGGCCTAGCGACTAGTGACTCGTGCTACTTATTAGCTTCTGGATCTTCTGTGGTGGACTAGTGAACACGCACGTCTCTCGATCAAGAATACTACTCCAAAATACATCTTTGCTCCCGAGCTCCAATGCTCCCTCTTGTTTTAAAAAATTATAAATCATATTTATAAGGTTTTAAAAAATGGGAAAACAATCATACATGTTGCCAATGATGTATCCCACAAACATGTAAAATCTGGATTTGAAATACTTTATATTCTGAGCTACACAAAAATGACAAATGTTGTATATTTTGAAGATTTGAAAGTATGCACATTTAAATTCACACATTTTTTATTTTTGCGTAGATCAGAATATAACGTATTTTAAATCTAGATTTTTCACGCTTGTGGTATATATAATTGGAGACATGCATGATGTTTTTTAGAATTTTTTGAAACTTATAAATATGATTTTTGAATTTCTATAATGAGAGAGATCACTAGAGCTCGGGAGTAAGAAATCTCTACTCCTACTACTCCCTCCGTCCCATAATATAAAATAGTACTAGAACGACACCACTCACGTTGCAGCGGGTATCTTTTAAGAATTTAATAAAATGTATGAAACCTGAAGTTGACAAAAGAAATATGAAAGAGTTAGTTATCATGACAGTCAAGAGCCTAATTTTATTTGACATCGAATGTATGTGTGCTTTATGATTTAATAGTGTATCTCATTGATATAGATAAAATTATATCAACAGGTTGAGGAAACGGATGTCGTGGATGACTTGCATGAATATGGCATGCACATTACCGTATAATATTTATAGAAACCGTTTGAGTGAATACATATAGAAGAGCCCATAATTTTAAATAGCAACTAAATTATTTTCATTAAAGATAATTATTGGCAAATAGTTCACAGGCGAAACTACTTCCGGTGTTCTAATTGCACATGATTTACTTGTGTAACTACCTACCGACATGGTGAGTTCTTATAATTTGAACATAGAAAAATGATGTGGAGAATTTGATGAGCTAAGAAATGATTATGTGGATGCTTCATACAGAGATGGAAAAGAATTATTGAATGTTAGTGGGATGACATAGATAATTTATTGGCTAAAAAAGCAAGTAATGTGGATAGCTTGCATGTGGAGATAGAAAAATATTAAATAAACTTAGTGTGTTTTGCTAAATATAGATAGATCAGTTCTGCTTACTATGGACAGTTTGCAGGATCCATTGCTTGCTCCTTCAAGAAGATCATCTGGAAGACCTGCCCCTCCCCTCCCCCTCCCTAAGGTGTTTTTTTTTTTTGCTTGGCTTACGGTTCAGAACCGCGTATGGATCTCAAATCACCTGGCCACCAGGGAATGACCACATCAGCATCTGGATGGCGTCCGCGGCCTGACTCTCTTGTCCATCCCATGCTGATCATGGGCTCTGGAAGACCAACGCCCTAATAGGCTATCGGACACACCATAGTGCACACATGCATGCATGTTTGGTCCGATGGGGCAGCCCAGCGGCACCCCCATTATAGTTTTTAAAATTTGAACACTTAAAGTAAAAGTAGTCTGCATTTCATTTAACCTTAAACGTTACAACAAAATTAAAAACTTAAAATAATTTAAACTAAAAACATAAACCTAAGCTAGGTCTAGATCGATGACGGTGAAGGACTTGTTAGGCCAGCCTCGCCATCGTTCGCCGATGGGTAGCGCCAAGTGGCGTTCACGCGTCTTCCTGCTCTTTCTCCGCCGCCTCTTTCGCGGGGGCTGCTCGGTGGTGTGTTTCCTTCATCGTCGGCAAGCGACGTCCGGTTTCTCCCTTTGAGCTTGCCGCTCGTCGGCCATGAACTGCGGTGCACTACCTCCCTCACCGTAGTGACAGCTGAGATGCTGGTTGGCTCATTGGCAGCCACAACCCTCTCCCGACGAGCGGAGTTGTAGATTTAAATTTAGGGGCTATTTTGAAGAAGGATTTTTTGATAATGGGAATATATTAATATCCAGAAGATACCAACTACAACCAGACACTGCACCAACATAATGTTAAGAACATGTCTAAACATTAAGGATGCACAGCCGAAAAAACAAAGAAAAAATACCTCGCCACAAACAACGACTCGCAGCAGCAGTACTAATGACAACACAGCGACGTCCAAGATGGTCACACTTACTTTAATGAGCACCGAAACGGAGTGATCACGAACGCACACAAGTGGCAAGTTGGTGACCCAGTTTTAGCAAAATACGACTTAGTGACCAATGTGTATATATGGGACAAGTTCATATACATAAATGTGTTTTTCTAAATATAAAATGAGACAACTTGATAACAGATGGTCATATATATCCACATCATCATCATACTACCTCGACGGGCACCAGGATCATCCGTTATTTGTGTACCAAAACAGCATTGTAAACACTCAATGGCTCCTTGGTCTCGACGTAGACAAACGTCTAATAGATACAGCGGGAGGGATCTCGCTTCAGCACCTCGCCTTCATCCTTGTGTGTTATCCGCACCACACGGTCTTGTTCCGACCTCGCCGTCGCCGCCGCTTCGCTCAACGTGTGCCGATACAAACCAAGGGTACATTCGGGCTTTTCACGCTAGCGTTAGGAAGTAGTCGCCGTGAACCAGGTACGGGCCCGCAAGCTCCCGCCTTGGCCTCGTCATCCACATCTCCTGCCGCCATGGCCCACGCGCGCGCTTCCAGGACGTACCGGCGGCTCCACCTCTCGCCCTCAAGCACCCACACCGTCAATAGAGTCGTCGACGTACGTCGTCCCCGAGGGCGAAGGCCAGCCTCCCGTGCACCTTTGTCATGTAGTGGGTGCTGGCATTACCGCCGGCACCGGCAGAGGCTCGGTGCGCATGACGCGCTCGTGCCTGAGATCGAGCGACATGATCCTCCCGGCGTCCTCCGTGAGCCAGTACACCGTGCCGTCGACGTCGGCGAGTCGCCCCTTCCGCCGAGGCTGCACCTTGCGTCGGTCCCGGCCCGCACGTCCCGCCACGACGCCTCCCCCAGTGTGAACACGTGCACTATGTCGGGCAGCCAGAACCGGTCGAAGTGGCTTGGGACGTGGACGACCTTGTACCGCGGCCCCGTCATGGTCTGGTGGTACGTGAAGCTGTACTGGTGATGCCAGCTACGGCTGCTGCTGCTGAAGAAGCTGCTGCTGCTCAGGTGAGCGGCGGCGCTCGTCATCGGCAGCGGCGGGAGACGCAGGCCTCGCCGGTTGACGGGTTGGCCACGGTGATGACCCCGCCGGCCGTACCATTGTCGCAAAGGCAGACGAGGCCGTTGCAGGTGCCGACGATGCTCATGTGATTGTACTGTAGAGCCGTGTCATTGTCTATCTGCTGCCACAGATCTGTCGATGCGCTCCCCGGCGTCAGGAGGTCGATGACGACAGACGCGAAACCATTCTCGGCGACGGCGATGATCTTGGTGCGGCGCCGCATGTCCGTCGCCGTGCGCTGATCGATGAGCTCCCGCCAGTGCCGGCAGACGAGGCGAAACCGGCGGCGGGCGTTGGCCGGAAGCCGCCCCAGGATCTCGACGAGGGCGTCCGTGGGTAAGCCGCCCCAACAGCTATTATCGTTCTTGTCCATCGGTTAAACGCGAGTACGTGCAACGACATGATCCTCCCCCGATATCCTCTGTGAGCCAGTACACCATGCCGTCGATGTCTGAAAGGCTGCCGCTGCCGAGGCTGCACCTTGCGTCGGTCTCGGCGCGCCCGTCCCGCCACGACGCCTCCCCAGCGTGAACACGTGCACTATCTCCGGCTGCCAGAACCGGTCGAAGTGGCATGGGACGTGCACGACCTTGTACCGCGGCCCCGTCATGGTCTGGTGGTACGGGAATCTGTACGTCAGGTGACATCTCCTTCTCCTGCTGTCGATCAGGGAAGCAGCGGCGCTTGGCATCGGCAGCGGCAGGAGACGCAGGGCCTCGCCGGTCGACGGGTTTGCCACGGTGATGGCCCGCTGGGTGTGCGGTCGTCGAAGAGGCAGACCAGGCCATTGCAGGTGCCGACGATGCTCATGAGATTGTACCGTAGAGCCGTGTCATTGTCTATCTGCTGCCACAGACCTGTCGATGCGCTCCCCGGCGTCAGGAGGTCGATGACGACGGACACGTAACCCTTCTCGGCGACGGCGAGGATCTTGGTGCGGCTCCGCATGTCCGTCGCCGTGCGCTGGTCGATGAGTTCCCGCCAGTGCCGGCAGATCCGACGGCGGGCGTTGGCCGGAAGCCGCGCCAGGATCTCAACGAGGGCGTCCGTGGGAAAGTCGCCCCAGCAGCTATTATTGTTCTTGTCCATCGGTTAAACGCGAGTGCGTGCAACGGCGCGGCCTCCCGCCTTGGCCTCATCATCCATTTCTCCTGCCACCACAGATCCTGCGCTTCGAGGACATACCGGCGGCTCCAATTCTCGCCCTCCAGGACCCACACCGTCACTGCAGACTCACCGTCATCGTCCCTGAGGGCGACGGCCAGCCTCCCATGCACCTTTGTCAGGCAGTGGGTGATCGGCTTGGCCGGTAGCGGTACCGGCAGGGGCTTGGTGCGTGTAGCGCGCTCGTGCCTGAGGTCGAACGACATGATCTCCCTGGCGTCGTCCGTGAGCCAGTACACCGTGCCGTCAATGTCAGCGAGTCTGCCGCTGCCGAGGCTGCACCTAGTGTTGGCCCCGGTGCGCACGTCACGCCACGACGCCTCCCCAGCGTGAATATGTTCACTATGTCCGGCTGCCAGAACCGGTGGAAGTGGCTCGGGACGTGCACGACCTTGTACCGAGGCCCCGTCGTTGTAGTCTGGTGGTACGCGAAGCTTGTTAGGTTTCGCCCACAGGATCGATTATATACAACTAGACGAACACACGCACACGAAAAGTTGTGGCTAGGGGCGCGTGTCGCACCCTCCAAATCTTCTCTTTATTTCTGTCAATTTTCTCGGTCTTACAAACTCACGACCCAGGTCACGTATATATACACGCGAAACCTGGACCAAAACTAATCATACTCGGACACTATCCAGACTAGCAAACCGACTCGTACTAGCACCTACCAAACTAGTACTCCCTCCGTTCTAAATTACTTGACTTGAGTTTGTTCAAATACGGATGTATCTATACTTGTTTAGTGTCTAGATACATCCGTATTTAGACAAACCCAAATCAAATAATTTGGAACGGAGGGAGTAGTAAACTATTCCTAACACACACGTCCATGAACTAGTAATACTACCACAAGAACTACTACTCACGTACTTGCTAACTAGGAAACTAACTCAAACTCGACACTTTCCAACACTAGCGCATCTAGTTTGGATTATTCCAACATTCTCTCCCTAATCCAAACTTGTCATCTTCTCGTGCTTTTCGTGGTCTTGACTCGCTGCAGCTTCACAACTCGATGACTCAACTCAACGCCTCCTCCGGATTACCAGCACACGCTCGCGTCTTAGTGTGCCACATGCAGACTAAACACATAGTCTCATGCGGGAACACATCTTAACCGGTCCGCATCCATCTTCACGTTGGTATTCGTCTTCTCGTTGAGACACGCAGATAGCCACCCACTATCTTGCCTTCGCGCACGTCTTCGCTCCTTGGAGATACACCTTCGTTGAAGCACCTCGACCGTGACGTCTCACATCTTCGCCCCTTGGAGATACACCTCACTGGAGTCCCTCGACCGTGACGCGCTTCAACTGCAACCAACATTCCGTAGACCAGCATTTGAACACAACTTCACACCTTATCCTGTTGTCGGTGATGCAACCGAACAACTCTTCGCGTCTGGCGGCAACACAACTCGTCATGTACGCGCAACACATTTTTCCATACATGAACTCGCCAGAACTTGTTTAACTTTGCCCAAGATCGAACGCACGATCTTGCGGCAATTCCACTGGTCCAGCGACAACACAACTCGCCGTATACGGGCAACACAACTTCCGCATATGAACTCGCCGGAACTTCGATCACGAACGGAACCGCAAGGACACAATATCCTTTTTTCACTCGCTCCTCCACACAATTTTCTCCGCCAGTAACACAACTGCCGTAGAAAAACTCACAACCATAAGCTCTTTGACGCATCTTGCAAGAACTCATGCACCATACCTTGACGACCTCCTTCATACTCCCCCAGAGATCTTGACGAGATTTACCGATACCGCGCCTCGGCACCACCGCTCTCACCAACGATCATCCACATCCACCACCTTGTTGACGGCATCTCCCTGCCGTCTCCTTCGTGTCGCTCCGCTGATCGACGATCGCCCGCCCCGAGGCGCTATTACGGGTCGCCTCCCCGGGGCAAGCGTGGTTTCAAATCTTCAAACTCGCTCTGATACCAATTGTTAGGTTTCGTCCACAGGATCGATTATATACAACTAGACGAACACACGCACACGAAAAGTTGTGTCCAGGGGCGCGTGTCGCACCCTCCAAATCTTCTCTTTATTTCTCTCAATTTTCTGGGTCTTACAAACTCACGACCCAGGTCACGTATATATACACGCGAAACCTGGACCAAAACTAATCATACTCGGACACTATCCAGACTAGCAAACCGACTCGTACTAGCACCTACCAAACTAGTAGTAAACTATTCCTAACACACACGTCCATGAACTAGTAATACTACCACAAGAACTACTACTCACGTACTTGCTAACTAGGAAACTAACTCAAACTCGACACTTTCCAACACTAGCGCATCTAGTTTGGATTATTCCAACATTCTCTCCTAATCCAAACTTGTCATCTTCTCGTGCTTTTCGTGGTCTTGACTCGCTGCAGCTTCACAACTCGATGACTCAACTCAACGCGTCCTCCGGATTACCAGCACACGCTCGCGTCTTAGCGTGCCACATGCAGACTAAACACATAGTCTCATGCGGGAACACATCTTAACCGGTCCGCATCCATCTTCACGTTGGTATTCGTCTTCTCGTTGAGACACGCAGATAGCCACCCACTATCTTGCCTTCGCGCACGTCTTCGCTCCTTGGAGATACACCTTCGTTGAAGCACCTCGACCGTGACGTCTCACATCTTCGCCCCTTGGAGATACACCTCACTGGAGTCCCTCGACCGTGACGCGCTTCAACTGCAACCAACATTCCGTAGACCAGCATTTGAACACAACTTCACACCTTATCCTGTTGTCGGTGATGCAACCGAACAACTCTTCGCGTCTGGCGGCAACACAACTCGTCATGTACGCGCAACACATTTTTCCATACATGAACTCGCCAGAACTTGTTTAACTTTGCCCAAGATCGAACGCACGATCTTGCGGCAATTCCACTGGTCCAGCGACAACACAACTCGCCGTATACGGGCAACACAACTTTCGCATATGAACTCGCCGGAACTTCGATCACGAACGGAACCGCAAGGACACAATATCCTTTTTCCACTCGCTCCTCCACACAATTTTCTCCGCCAGTAACACAACTGCCATAGAAAAACTCACAACCATAAGCTCTTTGACGCATCTTGCAAGAACTCATGCACCATACCTTGACGACCTCCTTCATACTCCCCCAGAGATCTTGACGAGATTTACCAATACCGCGCCTCGGCACCACCGCTCTCACCAACGATCATCCACCTCCACCACCTTGTTGACGGCATCTCCCTGCCGTCTCCTTCGTGTTGCTCCGCTGAACGACGATCGCCCGCCCCGAGGCGCTATTACGGGTCGCCTCCCCGGGGCAAGCGTGGTTTCAAATCTTCAAACTCGCTCTGATACCAATTGTTAGGTTTCGCCCACAGGATCGATTATATACAACTAGACGAACACACGCACACGAAAAGTTGTGTCCAGGGGCGCATGTCGCACCCTCCAAATCTTCTCTTTATTTCTCTCAATTTTCTCGGTCTTACAAACTCACGACCCAGGTCACGTATATATACACGCGAAACCTGGACCAAAACTAATCATACTCGGACACTATCCAGACTAGCAAACCGACTCGTACTAGCACCTACCAAACTAGTAGTAAACTATTCCTAACACACACGTCCATGAACTAGTAATACTACCACAAGAACTACTACTCACGTACTTGCTAACTAGGAAACTAACTCAAACTCGACACTTTCCAACACTAGCGCATCTAGTTTGGATTATTCCAACAAAGCTGTATTGGTGCTGCCAGCTCCTGCTGATGATGCTGCTGCTGTTGTACAGGTGAGCAGCGGCGCTCGTCATCGGCAGCGCCGGGAGACGCAGAGCCTCGCCGGTCGACGGGTTGGCCACGGTGATGGCCCCTCCGGGCGTGCGGTTGTCGTCGCAGAGGCAGACGAGGCCGTTGTAGGTGCCGATGATGCGCATGTGACTGTAGGTGTCGACGTCTGTCCCCTGCCACAGATCCGTCGCGCTCCCCGGCGTCAGGAGGTCGATGACGACGGAGTACGGACACGTAACCCTTCTCGGCGACGGCGAGGAGCTTGGTGCGGCTCCGCATGTCCGTCGCCGTGCGCTGGTCGATGAGTTCCCGCCAGTGCCGGCAGACGAGGCGGAACCGTCGGCGGGCGTTGGCCGGAAGCCGAGCCACGATCTCGACGAGGGCGTCCGTGGGTAAGCCGCCCCAGCAGCTATTATTGTTCTTGTCCATGGGTTGAACGCGAGTGCGTGCAACGAGCGCGGCCTCGCCGTCGGACGTGCGTCTATTGGTAAGCAAGGTGTCGTCGCCCGGCTCGCCGCCGGCCGCGTCGTGTATCGTCTCAACGAGAACCCTGCACTCCACGATGGTCTCGCTGGGTCTCATACGTTCGCACGTGACGCCGCTGTTGCGTTGTACATGAAGTCACGAACCCGTTTGTAGGTTCATCGGCTTCGTGTCCGCTGCGGATCTGGTAGGCCGATATCACTGGCCTGGCCCATTTAGCTTTACATCGTGTTCCATTTTTTCTCCTACTGCCCATATGTTCGCAGAACTCCCATAAAAAACAAAACTGTTTGCAGAACAAACCTAAAAAAATACGGTGGACTGAGAGGACTGGAAGGTTTTTTAATGAGACGGCTTGCTGACCTAATATATGGTGGTTGAAAATTTTAAAAAAAAATTGTTTGCAGAACATATATATTATGAATGGTATTATTTTAAAATACACTGAATTTGGAAAGTTTTAAAGGCATATTTATGTAGTTTTGACCCTAAGTTGCTTCCACGGGATATCTACTCAGAACATATATATACTGATGTTTTTTTTTAACTGGATGCTTTAACCTTTTACGGCCGCTCTGTTTTCGATTGCTACGTGTGAACCAGCATGTCCGCCTTTAGGCTTTGCGGTGTTGAAGAATACATAGGCGCGTGGCAGCGAAGTCAGGGCAGCAGTAGGGGCGTCCGTGCTTAAACTTACATATGTATCAGCATCCTTTTTAGTCCTCTGAGAAATACACATAATATACAGCTAATAAGAGGGAACCTAACTAACCTATTAAATCCTAGGCCAACTAAACAACGCATGCCGATCACAAATAGGTCATGTTTTTGTCATAAACACTTAAGATAAAATGTATTGGACAACTTATTAGATACAACTATGGTTAAGAAAATTGACTCCTCCTGCGCAGATATATTCAAGCTCGATTTAAACAGTTGCGCAAGTAGCGTAACGGGTCATCTAGTGATATGAATTGATACACACCCCTTTTATGATGCAGCCTCTGACTCTCGTGGGTAAACTCCTGCTTGATTTGTCAGAACTTATCTCTCTCAAGTCTCAACTCGTTCTAGAGTAGACTCAACACCGAGAAAAGTAGGTACAAAACGGTGAGACAACGCAAGAGGCTACACTAATTAAGCACCGTGGTCGTTACTGTGTAGGTAGTAAGGTGTGATCGAAGAGATTTGGGAACTTAACTACACCGTTAAAGATGTTAGGTGTAAATGGGAGAAACATGTATGCCACGATGATTTTATCTCCAACAGCCCAAATGCAACCAACACAAGTCAAATTAATGGAAGCCAAAGATGAGCCATGTGTATTAGCAAAATAGCTCACCCAAGTCTTCTACATACGTGAACCAAATAATATGAAGTGCCACGTTGTGAGGAAAGGAAAGGAGGTGTTGTTGGAGTCCATGGTGTAGTTGATGAAGATGATATAATGAACAATTCCATGATCCTGACACTGGCGTTGGCACTATATGATGATCAAGAGGGGTTAGATTTACAAGAGATAAGATAGGAGGAGAAAATCTTATCGTGTAGTTAACATGTGAATATATAATAGCTTTCTAGCATACAAAATGAGACAACTTAATAATGGTAGATCGTCCATATCCAAATCATCGTCGTAACTTTTACGGTACTAGCATCTTTAGGACTCGACATGACAATGTAAAGAAAAAACAGACGTCTCCAAGACCCTCAAGATCCACCTATAGTATGTACTGAAACCGCATTGTAATAATCACTCAACGACTCCTTGGTCTCGACATAGGAAAATGTACATAGGACATGTCCACTTCCAATATGTAACGGCAGCTCCACGTCCCGCCCTCCTCTAGGACCCACACCGTCACAGAGTCGTCGTCGCCGACGGCAACGCCAAGCCTCCCGTGCACCTTCGCCAGGCGGCGGGTACTCGCCATTGCCGCCGGTACCTCCAGAGGAGTGACGCGCTCATGTTTGAGGTCGAAGGACAAGATCTTCCCGGCGTCCTCGGTGAGCCAGTACACTGTGCCGTCAACGTTGGTAAGGATGCTGCTGCCGAAGCTGCACCTTGCATCGGTTTCGGCGCGCACGGCCCGCCATGATGCCTCCCCCAGCGTGAACACGTGCACTATCTCAGGCTGCCAGAACCAGGGGCGGAGCTACAGTGTCCGGCCGGGGTCAAATGACCCCGATGCCCTCTGGCCCGACCCTTAAACTCAAAGCCCAACAGGAAAAATGACCCCGGCTGAAAATCTAATTTGACCCCAGCGAGCAAGGCCACACTGCAGGTTGTAATTTGGCCCCGATTGCAAACTCGTACGGAGTAGTAGTAAAAAAAGGCAACCTGTAGCCCATCAATCAAGCGCTTCAAACTATAACGATCCATCGCTAATACACGGCTCGCTTGTGAACAACAAACAGATGCATCGCTAAGGAAAAACACGCCCGCTCGCTCGCGACTTCTGTTCGGAACGCCGCCCCCAGCGAGCGATTTTCTTCCGTCTCCTCGTCCGGTTCGTCAGCTCCTCTGCACTGCGCCGATTTGCTCCGTAATAAGTGCCACAAACCCAGAACCTCAGATCACCACTGTTAGAAAAAGATTTCTTCCGTCTCCTTGTTTTTCCATTTAGGGTTTGACAATTCGTTAATGTTTACAATTCAAAGGTTCAGTGATCGCTTCAATTGATAAACCCATATTTGTTTACTCACATAGTTGCATTCACTCCTAATAATTCCTTTGATGTTTTCAAAGTTGACAGCATATGGTGGATTTGGCTAGGTCTTATCCAGATAATTTTGATACCATCCAACTGAAAGATCTTGCTCATGAGCTTCCTTTTTTCATTGATAATGTTCGGGCAGAGGAAAGATTTTTGGGACTAAAAACTATCTCTAAACCTGCCAAGCTGATGGTAACTACAAACAAACATAGCGTTTCCTTTGATCTATCGGCTCCTCAAGTTGGTATTAGTACTACTCGTCGCCACTGCGTTTTTAGCAATGAGAATAGTGAAGAGTAATCGCATAGGTTACGAATTCATGAATGACTGCATCATTTTCTTCCTAAAGCAAAGACTTCTATATACACTTCCAATTAAGGATGTTGTAGACCTGAAGATAAAAGATCGAAGATGCCTATAAAAATAGAGGTAACAACTTTTGTAAACGGATTTTTTGGTTTATTATGAAACACTGGCAAAAAATGTTAGTTTCTATAATATGTATTATAGTTACTATGAGTTGCTAATTAGTGCTACTTGTGTTTTGACCCCGGCGACCTTTTTTCCTAGCTCCGCCCCTGGCCAGAACTGGTCCAGGAAGCACGAGACATGGACGACCTTGTACCGCGGCCCAGTCATGGTATCGTGGTACGCGAAGCTGTAAGTCAGGTGCCAGCTCCTCCCGTCGTGGCCGTTCATCTGACCAGCAGCGCTCGGCATTGGCAGCGGCGGGAGACGCAGGGCCTCGCCGGTGTACGGGTTGGCCACGGTGATGGCCCCGCCGGCCGTGAGGTCATCGCAGAGGCAGACGAGGCTGTTGCAAGTGCCGACGATGCTCATCCTACTATAGCGTCGAGCCGTGTCAATGTCAACTGTCTTCCACAACAGACTTCTGGGGTTCCCTGTGGTCAGGAGGTCGACAACGGTCATCAAACCCTTCATACCGACGACGATGATCTTGGTGCGGCTCTGCATGTCTGTAGCCGTGCGCTGGTCGATGAGTTCTCGCCAATGCCGGCAGACGACGCGGAGCCGGCGGCGGGTGTTGGGCGGAAGCCGCACCAGGATCTCGACGAGGACGTCGTCGTCCCTGGGTAAGTCACGGCACCTATTATCGTTCTTGTTCATCCGTTAAACGCGAGCGCTTGCAACGG
Organism: Poa pratensis; assembly: GCA_947311845.1. Classification (NCBI taxonomy): domain Eukaryota; kingdom Viridiplantae; phylum Streptophyta; class Magnoliopsida; order Poales; family Poaceae; genus Poa; species Poa pratensis. Next base: position 56,449,342 of record CAMZMU010000056.1, read on the forward strand.
TGCGGCCTCGCCGTCGGACGTCGATGTGTTGCCGGCTCGCCGCCAGCCGTCGTATCGCCTTAACCAGAGGCCTGCAGGCTGGTCTCGTACCGTACGTGTCGCCGCCGTTCCGTTGTACAAGTTTTTTATTTTGAGGGAAGTTCCGTTGTACAAGTAGGCTCATCGGCTTCGTCTCCGCTTCGGATTTGGTAAACCGAAAATACTGAGCTGGCCAATTCAATGTTAGATTATTTTCGAAAAGAAGGGCCGGATGAAGGCCCATTAGGTGACGCTCATGTTGCTGTAGAAAAACAAATGTACGTTCAGAGGGGGAAATGACGAAACTAGATGAAAAATCCTTTCAGCAGCACACATGCCAAAAGATATACAAAGAAGTATCCGTGTATAAAGTTTTCAATAATTACCAAAAAAAAATAGTACAATATGTTAGGAGAGTAATGTTCCAGTAAAATGCAGAATTTGAAGTTCCGACTCTTTCATTTCAGACAGTTCGAATTTGAAATTTACATGCTTATAGAATTCTACTCTTCAAACACACTGTACTTTTTAACACATGTTTATGTGGCTTTATCCATAAGTTGCTTCCACCCGATCTTTTCTCAGAATATATATCCTAACCCTATTTCTTTGAACAGGATGCGTTAATCTTGTACAGGTGCCCAGTTGTCGGTTGCTACGAGTGGATAGAGGCTTATTTAGATGATAATGCAAAGTGGGAACCAACATGTCAGTCTTAAGGTTTTGTGGCCTTCAAGAATACATAGAACCTTGCACGTTTCTACTATCTACTTCAGTGCTCATGAAGAAGAAAAATATTTGCAGGCAAAACAAGCAGCACGAAACTACGAACAGCTCTTGTATTTGGTCAAGAAACATCAGATGATTACGATGTGATTAGATTTCTCTTTCAAGTAGAGTAAACAAATACAGATGTCACGCCACAATCAACTTCAAGTAAACTCATAGTTCACATTTCGCTTTGATGAAAATATGGATGCGGTAATTTCCCGTGCCAAATGTAGTTCCCAACAAAATCTTGTTGGTTCAAAGAATTTACACGAGAGAAACATACAAAAGGAGATGCATCTTAGATGTGCGCTTCCATATCTTTATACACCGAGATCTCAGACCATTTAGCTTCAGCAGAGGATCAACCCGTAGGGAGGACATTCTTCAGATATGTTCTGTATGTCAAAAGAAAGGGAGGGTACACAGATTAACTCGGAGTTATGTATAACGGCCAAATTGTGATGTTCCTGGTCCAGAATTATCAAACACAACACCAGTGGTGTACCCGATACAAGTTTCCTAATAAATTACATGAAAACTTTGCCAACGGGGGAATGATCCCTCCCTTTGTCATACGTTGTTAGGTGGGTGAGACACCCGGTTTATTCGAGCACACGCAGCTGGGACTCGATTTTCTCGAGCGCGCCACAGCTGGGACTCAACCCGGGCGGGCCAGCTCCACACCGGAGCGCCAACCACCAAGCCAGCGCTTGGTTCTCAAATTAAATGAAAATAATACTAGTCGTTTCTTATACAAGTCATTTTGTCCTGGGTCCTTCAGAATGAATACGGTTCTTCACATACAGAAGAAGTAAAAAGTAGAAACATATATAGCCTCAGTAATACCATTAACTTTAAAGTAACCATGATCCGTATGACTGAAATTTGGAGGATCAAACATATATGAGGGTTAGGTAGGTTTGATATCAAATTAGGATCAGAACTAAAGTTTCTCTAAGCAATTGGGATCAGGTGAAGGGATGGGCAGATGAAAGTTCATGCTTAAGAGTAGTGTGACCAAATGTTTGACTTGACTATCTTTAGTCATAGCTGCCTAGAGTGAGTCTTGACTTCACCCGCATTAAAAAAAAATTATAAAGTCATCCTTTTGTATCCACTCACCATCTTAACATCCTTTTGTTTTTTTTATATTGCTATCTGTCATGTAAACTATCCCATACATAAACTGAGTGAGTATCATGTCAGCATGTAGACAGTGATGATTAGAGCCAGAGTCAATATTTCAGAAACTGGAAACAGAACAATTTCAGTCTGGCGGTAATACAAATCTCAGCTCGTTTGACAGTGTTGCTACCGATTTATTATAATGAAATCCAAGATGAGACTGTTTTTAATTGATTCCAAACAGTTAAAGCTGGTCGAGACTGATTCCAGATTCCCTAGTAAATTCCATGAACTGGCAAGTTCTGTTGCAAGCAGGCACCATTGGTTCCCAACAAAGCAAGGGTGCAGTACCACAAAAACCAGTATTGGTGGAACTGCCTAGTTAATAGGATTTAACTGGTTTAGATTTAGAATCCTCAGTGAAAGAAATCCGAAAATGGGACCAAACATTAACATTTTGAACTGCTAATCACTTGGGTCGGGGTGAGGGGCTTTCAGGCTTTGACGACCCTAATGCTCTACCTGATTGGATATTGTACAACGAAGACTAAAAGTTGTAATAAAGGAAGAATAAAAGGAATTGTGCCAATATAATAGGTAACTTAAGTTTCAGAAAGGCAAATAGATCTACATTCGGCTAGTTGAGAACAGAATCATGGTGAACCAGTATATACAATACTTACTTTTGCATAATTAACTTCGCAATTCCATAATCAGAGTTAAATAGAAAGGAATGCTTGTTTACAGATATACAAAATCGGGATTATATGGATACACTCAGCCAGAAGCAGAGATGTCTGAGACCTATATGTCAAACTTAGTTCAGCAAATTAAAGGTCATTACAGACTACAATCTATGTAGTTTAGTTTCTTATCTTGGACCAAAACAAGTATAGATGGCTTTAAAGGGCATTTTGTGTGGCCCAAGTAAACCCTCTCAAACAAAAATTAACAATTGATGATCTATAATACGAATATGTAAAACATAGAAAAGACATATTACAAGTGGAAACATACATTTCAAGGGAAAAAATGCCTGCTCAACCACATGCTACTTTGGGACCTCCAACGCACTCTCTATCTGCAGAATTAGCTGATCAGCAGGCAACGCTCCCTCCTGAGTAACAACAAAACAAAAATAGAGTCCAAAAGGTCACATTATTACTTATTTTTTGTTAGCACAGATCGAACAAATATTCATGTAAATGGAGAAAACATAATGCAACAACTTACAAATCGATAACAAGGTTCTCCGTCCTTGAAGATTATGAAAGTTGGCAATGCTTCGATCTTGTAACGGCTTGCGATGCTTGCGTATTTCTCTGTGTCAATTTTCACAATGTTAATCTTGTCACTCATCTTCTCATGCACTTCTTGAAGTATGGGAACCATGTATTGGCACGGACCACACTAACAAAAAGAATAAAAATAAATGCAAATATACAGCATAACGGTATGGATTTGGACGATATTCTCCTACCATATAGACATGCAATTTGAGTGATCAATTCTACAGTAGCAAACTCTACACATTAGAAATGGGAATTAGCTCTTCTAGTTTGTACTGGTAGATGAGTAACCATTGAGACCGTCTCAAATGCACTTTAAATGTATATGAACATAATTGACCATGCAATGCAAAAGCATTTAAATTAGTAATATTCACTTCAGTTTTATATGGCACTTATTTGTGGACTAAGGAAGAAGTACCAGGATAGCACTTTACAAGCCCACATGATGAACACTAAAGAAGAGGCACGGAGGGATATAGGGCACTGATGCATGCAGCACACAGAGACATTTAGGACAAACAATTTCGCTACTAGTTTCTTACCAGGTTGCATAGAAGTCGACCAGTAAAGGCTTATCAGAGTTCTCCAATAACTCGTCAAATGTAGCAAATGTTTCCTTCTTAGCTTTGACCTATCGAAAAAAGGATGATACAAACAGTAGAAAATTAATAGGCACATTTCGTAAACAACAGGTGGCATAAAGTAATGTCAACGGAATAATTTTCAAGCCCATGCCAATGTCTGTAGGAGACCATCTAAGAGAGTGGAACCTTTTAGTATGTTTGCTGATTACTGAGCAGTTAATAATCCACAACATCGTAGCTACTGATGTTTACGCATTGCAGCTTAGCCTATGTCAAGTTAACAAACTTCATGGGGAGACCTGGGTGATAGATGAGCTAACACAGACATCAAATTACTGATTCGTTATCTGTGAATACCAAACTATGCGCTGCTAGAGCAATTGTGTTGTTGACTTGTTACTGCTAAGAAGAATGAAGTGGAACTCTTAACACAGTACACGAAGTGGCGATGTATAACTATTTGCTCCATATTTTACATGGCGAATCGAGTTCCTACTCCACTGTCTGGTCCAAATTAAAATTCCTCACTATAAAATCCGTACACCGGGGCACCCCTTTCCATAGCAAACGGAATGCTGCGGCAACCCACGGAGTAAACCGAACGTGAGGACGTACTCACCAGGAGCGCGGCACCCCGGCTCAGCGGCGCGGCTGCTCGCCGGAGCCCGACGGCCGGCGGCGGCGAGCGGCGGGGCGGCGCCCACCACGAGGGGCTCGGCGCCGGAGAGCGCGCGGAGGGGCGGGGCGACGCCAGCGCGGCGGCGGTGGCGGTGGTGGTGAAAGCTGCCATGGGATTCGCGCGCCTAGGGTTTTTGGGCGGCGCGCGTGTGGTGTACCGTACCCGCTTCTCTTATCTGCGCGTTCGGAGGAGGAAGAAGAGGAAAGGAAAGGAGAGATGATTCGGCCGGCGCCTGCGTGGTGGACCGGCTCCCCCATGTGGGATCCACGGTGCGGTTTGTGCACCGGGTCCAGACACCCCCGCGTCCTTCTCTCGATGAAGAGACCCCACCAGGCAGGGCAGACCGGCAGAGCGTAATGTGGACCCCACATGGCATGTTACTTATAATTTAGTTACATTCTGTGTCTCAGCCTCAAATCATGCATAAAATAACTGCTACTATACGGTTCAGATGAAAATATGCCCGACTTGATACCTTAAAACGGTTTGAGCCGTTTTTTAAAAGGTAAACGGCATACCGAAAACCCTATATCGTTAAATATGGGGCAGGACGAGGGGATTTTTATGTATTTGACGTGTGCTTTATCTAGTTGGAAGATGCTATAACGATGTACAAAAGTCTTTACAACAACAAGACCTTCAATTTTATACATTGTTGGTCAATGCTCTACGAGTTTTACAAGTGGAAAATGTTTCGAGGCTCTTTGAAATGAATGGGGCGACGGGCAAGTATGAGTGTGTTGATATATAAGAAGAGACGATGCCGACGGCAGGGTTGGAACGCCCAATGAGGAAAAAGAAAGTAAGGTCGGCAAAGAAGGCGACGTCATCTTTCTCCCTTTTAAGATTCACTTGTCCAGTTCATAAATGAGGTCTCATCATTCAATTTTATGCATTGTTGGCCAAAGGATTAAGAGTTTTACAAGTGGAAAACGCTTCGAGACTCTTTGAAGTGAATGAAGCCACGGGTAAGCGCGAGTGTGTTGATCTAGAAGAAGAGCCAATGCTGACGCCCGACGACAGCGTTGGTATGCCCAATGAGGACAAAGAAAGCATGATCGGTAAAGAAGGCGACATCATCTTCCTCCCTTCAAGATTCACTTATCGAGTTCATAAAGGAGGTCTCATCATCCTTGACTCGCAACGAGTTGAGCCACCAAGAGAACAAAAAAAGGTGGGAAATCTACTCCGAGGTGCAAGACCAAAAAATCAAGCGGATGGACGACGACCGGAAACTAAAATAAAAGGTCAAGAAGCAAAAGGTCATGTCTATCGACACGATAAACATGATCCCACATCAAAATCTTGGTTTGCGGATGAAGCCAAGTGCATCATTATGAAGAGGAAATCATGATATTATACATTTTCGATGACCTTTTGTATCGTGAATGAACTTGGTGTCACTTTGGTGGCTAGACTTGGTGCTGGCATTGTGTTTTGTGTTCTCAATTCTTAGTTCCAATTTCCAAAAGTGTGTAGAAAATAGATTGGGTGGCCGTCTCGGGAGCGTCGCTGGGCAGCCACCATTGAGACGGACATGTGTGCGGAACCCACGATAGACGACAACCGTCCTGTGGAGATGCTTTAATTAGGACATACAACAACGTATCCTATTTATTGTCTTTTAAAAATCAATGTATTTATCAACCTTCCTTTAGTTTTTCCTATTTTTAGTGTGGGCATCTTAACAAATGAATAATTATAAATAATATCCCACAGCAACGCATAAAGTATTATCTAATATGTTTAAATTCCTGACCAAAACAGTCCCAACATTGATAGTTCCTTGTATTCCACCAATTCATACAAGATTAGTGAGAGAGATCGAATGATGGTATGTGCTTCTTTTAATGTAGATCAAGATAATTTGATTTAATTAGAAATTGGGTGCTTGACTATCACCAAATAATAACCGAAGGAGGTCAAGTAGGTCTGTGTGAAGAAAATTTCCATAGAACCGCGCAAATATATCCATTGACTCGTGGTGTAAAATTTTCATACTGGAAGGTGGGTGACCCCGAGGAGCTTCTCACCAAGCAAGAAGCAGATTGTCAACTTACTTTTCTTCAACAAGAAAAAACTAATTGTCTAGATTTTTATTAGGAGTGAATTTTTTTACACATGTAAACAAATAATTATTATATTTTTCTATCGCACTTAACAAATTTTCCTTGATAATGGTGATGCCAACTATGCATAATCAATGTTTCCTTATACAACTTTAGCCGGCCTTGCAACTATACTTACAATAAACATGAACAATTTTGCCTTGTTACTTCTGTCCATTTTGATTTATTATGATTGACTAAATCAAGTACCAAGTACCTCCAGAACCTAGGAAAAAAGATGACAAAAACACATGCATATATGTGCAAATATTATTTTTGCGGCACTTAGATGAATCATAGTGTATATGTATGTATTGTGGTGTGTTTTAGTATCGTTAATATCCTTGTAGATAGTTCTTTGTCTAGCAACTATGGTGATATGGATGAAGTTCCTAGCTTACTTTGGTTGGAGCCTTGGAGGTGTCAAGGTACAATTCATTTCTCATGACACAGAGATACGTTTCTTTTTGTACTACAATGCTTTACTTTGGTTGGAGCCTTCCGGGCTCCCGATCCAGCCGAGATAGCGGAAGCGAGAACTTGGGTGGAATCCCGCAGCACAACGGCGTACTGCGGTTTATAGGTCTCACGTATACACAGTCCAAACGTGGGACCGCATACGCTGAGAGACGGAGAGGGTGGAAGTGGACAAGGGAGAAGCCTTGGCCAACCGGAATTAATTCCAGGATTTATTGTGTATTTTCTGAATTAACCCGGCCTCCTATTTATTAGAGGAGAGGGGTTGCACCTCTCCTCCAATTGTCCATGTGGGACTAAACAAAAAGGGGAGGAGGGGAGGGTGGTGCACCGGCCATGGGGCCCAGCCACACCCCCATGCAGCTGCATGGGCCCCTAGGGCCCAGCCGCACCACCCCAAAGGGGGTCGCCCCCCTCCTGGGCTTTTCCCTCTGGGGTTTGTCCCATTTAGGTGGGCTACCCCCTTTTTCTCCTTTTTATTTAATATTGAATTAATATAAATATATATAATTCCATAATTAATATATTTACATACTATTTAATCTCCCGTGACTCCGGAACATCTTCCGGATCACTCCGAACTCACTTCGGTCTTCCCCGGAACACTTCCGTTCTTGCCGGAACCTTTCCGGAACCTCTTTTCTCTATACCTAAATAATTTCGATGTTTCCAAAACGTTCTCCAAGCGTCGTCAAGACGTGTGTTACCCTACGGTTCGGGAATACACCAGACATGGTCGAGACCCTTCGCTCGCCAATGACCGTCAGTGAGCCCTGGATGACTGTGACGGCCCCTGTGCATTCCAGAATAAATCGTCGTTGAACCGTTAACATGATATGTTCATTCCCTTTGTTCCATCGATACTACCTTTGTCCGAGATACGATCGTCAACATCCTATGTTGTGTTTTATCTCGTTATCGACAAGGTTGCTTTAACTCGTTCCTGTGATATTATATCTCCAATGACCTAGTCATACGCTGCGTAGCTTTATAGATATAATCTGACCGAGTGGGCCCAGAGTATCTTTCCATCACACGGATGAACAAATCCCGCTCTTGATCACTCGCCCCGTCTACTTCCTTCCAATACCCGAAAGTGTCACCTTTATTGTCACAATATATAAGATATGACGTTTGATGCGATCAAAGTATCTTCCAGAAGCAGCGACTTGATATAATCTCACGGTCTAAGGAATAAGCTATCACGTTACTTTTCTATTGCAGTGTTGAACTTAGTGATACGATCCTTTGCAATACTTTGGTGGGTAATGTCCATCAAATTATTCTACTAATAAAATGACTCTATCATCAACTGTTATGAATCAATATGAACGGGAAATCACGATCATCCATTGACTGATGGACTAGTTTATATAGAGGCTTAACTAGGGACTCTGGTTTGTTTACATACCACACGTGTATTAACAATTCCGATTAATACAATTATAGCATGGTATAAAACTAATTATAAACTTAATGAGATAATGCGATAAATACTTATTATTTATTTGCCTCTAGGGCATATCTCAAACACATCATCATGAAGAAGAAATCATGATTTTTATACATTTCGATGATGCATTTGGTGTATGGATGAACTTGGTGTCATTTTTGTGGACATACTTGGTGCTGGCATTGTGTTCTGTGTTCTCAATTTTTAGTTCCAAATTCCAAAAAAAGGGTTAAACATATAATGGGGACCGCTGCTTGGCAGCCCCTATGGAACAGACAGGTGTCCGGCATCCACGATTGCGGAGAGCCGTAATGTGGAGATGCTTTAAGACATACATTAGTGTATCCTATTATTGACTCTACAATGTATTTCTCCACCTTTGTTTAGTTTCCTCATTTTGGTCTGGGCATCTTAGCAAATAAATATTAATAACTAAATATCCCGCAACAACGCATAGAGAATTATCTAATATGCTTAAATTCCTCACACAAACAGTCCAAACATTGACTGTTACTTGTAATCCAAATTCATTCCAGATCAGTGAGAGAGATCGAATGATTTTATGTGGTTCTCTTTATATAGATCAAGATAATTTGATTTTATTTAAAAGTTTAGGACTTGACTGTTACCAAATCATAGTCGAAACTGGAGGTCTCTGTGGAAAGAATTTCCAAAAGGTTCCACACCTACATTCATTTGAACACGGTGTACAATTGATTATTGTTCGGGAAGAAATAACTAATTGTCCATAATTCAATTAGCGGTTATATTGATAGTTTTACACATGTAACAGATTAATTATTATAGTTTTCTATTGCACTTAATTTACTACATAATGGTGATGTTAACTACGAATAATTAATGTCTCGTTATTCAACTCTAGCCGTTGCAACTATACTTTAAATAAAAACGAACAATTTTGCTTTGTAGCTTTTATCCAGTTTGATCTACTCTATTATCTATGTTTGACTCAATCGAGTACCAAGTACCTCTAGGACTGAGGAAAAAGAAGAAAAAAACACATGCATATATGTCCAAAGATTAGTTTTGCGGTACTTAGATGAGTCATAGTGTATATGTATGTATTGTGGTGCCTTTTAGTATCCATAATATCCTTGCAGATAGTTCTTTGTCTAACAAATGTCTGTGATATGGAGGAAGTTCCTAACTTACTTTGGTTGGAGCCTTGGAGGTGTCGACTGTCGAGGTACGATTCATTCCTCATGATGTACTACAATTCCTTACTTTTCTTCCATCAATTGCATCATAAATGGATAAAAAGGCACCGCAAAACGGTAAACGAAAATAGAAAGATACACATAGATGTGCCACATGATAACATGACTGATCGTGTACACACCTAGAGTATGTGTGAAGTTACGATTAATTATGACCAAGATTTTAAAAAAAAAGATGTTCGCTAATGCCAGAATCACGATACAACGTATAGACTTTCGCGTGCACTTCTTGTTTGGCGTCCGTGCACCGAGTCCACACGGGCAGGATCCACCAGCAGTGGTCCACGACCCCACTCCCTCAACCGAATCGGAGGAGCGACAGCAAGACGAACCCTCGCCCAAATCCTGCTGCCTCTAGGGTTCGTGGCCGGCGGGGAATCGAATTCCAGACCTCCCCCGCGGTCCGCAGCGCAGCGACCTCCCGCGGATTCTCCAGCATGGGCTCCCCGCAGGACCCGTTCTACATCGTCCGGGAGGAGATCCAGGGCTCGGTAAATCCCCCAATCTCGCCTCCCTATGCCCCCTCGCTCTTCTCATCAGTCGCATCCAGTCAGTTACTGCGGATTTCGACCATCTCCTAGTTTCCATGGATTTTTGCTGCTGCTGCTGTTCGGTTGCGTAGTGACATGTAAATATTGGTTCTGTAACCTCTGTAGTTCCTAGTTCAACAGGCTCTTCAGTACTAGTGTATGGCTGACGGAACCACCAAATAGGTAGGTGAAAGATGTATGATGCTGGCTGGAAGCGCAAATTTGTGGGCAGGCTATGTTCTGTTACGCAGCCGCTAACAATGTCTGACGATTCAAATACTGGCTAACGATGTGAGAGCTTGCTTTCTCACTGTATGTATGTGAACAGCAGTCTCGTTTTACCTTGGAGATCATTTTCGTGACCGTGAGGGGAGAAGAGTTAGTATCATGTGCAAGGAAGGTTTTAAAGTGATTTGTTGCTAGATTGTTTAGTATTAGTTCTATGGTATGGGGATATATATTGTGAATGTGGATTTTTAGCATGCTTCCTGAATATTTGATACGGTATACACCTCTGCGACTGGTCCTCTTTCTTTGATACTCTACGGATTCTACTGTCTTAGACTGAATAATTGAAAAGATGAGTTGTTGCTGCGCAGGTGCTGCTAAGTGTCTTATTAGTTTAGTAACAAGTGATTTGTTATCCACTTCTGGTAGTCCCCACGATAAATGTATTTATGTTGCTTACAACTCTCCTATAGTTTCAGAAACATATTGTATCAATATGTATTCTTCTTATGGTCCTGAGGATAAGGACCTTTCTTTTGCAGATTGGTAAGCTGCAGACTAATTTCCGACAATGGGAGCAAGTTGCTTCAAATACTGGAGAACATGTGCATCTGAACAAAGAGCTTCTCACCACCTGTGAAAGCATTGAGTGGCAGGTATGAAAGTCACAGCAAAACGATGCTAATAGTCATTCTTTTCAGAACTTCTTTGATATCTATCGGACCCTAAACTATATGGCGGGCTATGCATCTAATGTATCGAGTCTGAACTTTCAGTGGGGCTTTATACTTGTCTAGAGTCTGGGCTGACTGTTTTTTGTTTATGTTCAAGGTGGATGAGTTGGAAAAGACAATCACAGTTGCATCAAGAGATCCAGCATATTACGGGCTCGATGAAGTTGAACTCTCCAGACGACGGAACTGGATTGGCTCTGCTCGTAATCAGGTGTTTCTTCATACTACATCATTCAGTTTCAGGCTTCCAGTTGCCAAAAAAAAGTTTCAGGCTTCCAGTTGCCAAAAATAGTTTCAGGCTTCCTTTGCCTTCAATATAACAACTGAAATGGTTGGAGGATTGGCTCTGAACGAATTGTACAAAAAAATTCTTCAGTGCTTTCCTTTATACTGTATATCTTAGAGTATTGCCAACGAGACACATCTCTCCTTTTTAGAAAAAAAATACGGGACACTTGAGCATGCATGGGTGACGCTGTTACAGCTGAATATGGTATCCTTTAGTAGGGAAAAAGAAGACAGATTGGAATGCTATTTATATTACTAGTTGTTTATCTCTATGCTTGGCTATGTGAAGTTTATTTATTTTGTGTGCTCATATCTTTGGACGAACTCATCCAGGTTGGTACTGTCAGGAGAGCTGTTGAGAAGGGAAGAATAATTCAGCAATGGCAAGCATCCGGACCTAATGGGAACAAGCAGAACTAACCACTATTCTTCCCAAGACAACGATGACTATATTGATTCAGAATCAGATAGACAGCTTCTACTCATGAGGTGAGTCTGCTTACTTACTTTTTATTTACTGTGCAGATATGTTAGTTAGAAACATGCTATCATTTTCCCTCTAAAAGATAAACTTATTATTTTTTTAACATGAGGAGTAGGATAACCCACGTTGTTCTTGTCATAGCAAAAACCAAAAAATTATTTCCGAAGTAGCATGCTAACCATTTATAGTTACCTCTGCTGAAATTCAGTTTTAGGCCAGCATGAGCATGCTAATTTTTTTACCAAGGATTTTTTGACACTCCCTAAGTAGCACATGGGTATTGTGATTACAATCTACATAATGTCTTTGTTGCTACTCATGGATAATACAACCTTGTAATCAAGTGAATCATCCTATCTTTCTATGCCCATACGGCCACTTCCATGAAACTTGTATGAGTAGGCTTCTAGTTATCGTAAAATTTACTGTTATGTATGAGCGACATAATTTTTTTCGAAGTGTTGTTGTTTCTGCAGTACGAAACACTTGTGTTATGCTGTCAGACTGCCTGTTACAATCATATTATTCTTGACCTTTTTCCATTAGATAGTATTAAGGATTAGTTTTGTAAACAAACATCCAGGTTATATACTCTGCTACTGTACTGTAGAATTCATATAGTCTGCATTGCTTTGATGCGTACTGAATTTCCTTCAGGCAGCAGGATGATGAACTTGATGAGCTCAGTTTGAGCGTTCAGAGGATGGAGGCGTAGGGCTAACCATACACGAAGAACTATCTGGACAGGTAGTTTGCTACTGGCAGCACAGGCTGCTAGGGTGCTAGATTTGTGTGGATAGTAATTACTTGTCATGATAATCTATAGTTAGAGACATTTTTGGTTTGATTTTCAGTTGTTCAGTTATTTGTTCTTGTACCGGTGCTAGGAAGTAACCGTAGTACATGTTACTGTTTTTACAGGAAAGGATCCTTAACGACCTAAGCCTGGAGATGGAGACTACTTCAAACAGACTCGACTTTGTGCAGGTCATTTCACCATCTTCAGCACCAAGTAACATTGCACTTGTGCTCCATCGTTTATGGTCAACAAGTATGATGCGTGGTACATACTCTATCTGACACGATTTTTATCATTCGTCCTCGTGCAGAAAAAAGTAGCAGCGGTGATGAAGAAGGCCGGCATCAAGGGGCAGATCATGCTGATCCTCTTCCTGGTGGTCTGTTCATTGTACTTTTCGTTCTAGTGTTCTTGACATAGCATATATAGGATGATGTGATGTGCACCTGCTTACTGTAAGTTGTGTAGTAGGAGTAGAACTAAATGTACAAGTTACCCATTTTACCTGGCTGTTGTGTATTCCACATTTGAAAGGGAATAAAACTCTCAAATTTCCACGGATTACAGTCAAAATAAGCATCGACATTTAGATGAAACTAACTGGTTGACGTGTGTTGTACCACACCGTTGTATCAAGACAGAGATGTACAGCCACGCTGACGGCCTCTAACATCATCATGTCTTGCCTTGGTTACTTTTTATTTGACTTAATTAACAGCTAGTAGTCGACACTAGTCCTTACTAATTATCACTCACTGCGAGCAACTACACTCGAGGCTGGCAAGCGAGTGCACGTGCATAAGTCTAGAAGCCGATGCTCTCTGCGGCGGCCTCGACGACGGCCTGCGCGAGGGACGACCACGAGAGGCTGCGTCGACGGTGCCGGGGTTGCGGGCGGAGCAGTTTCTGCGGACCTGTCCCTGGTCGCCGGTGAGCACCTTGATCTGGCCCATCTTCACCATGGACACGCCGAACTGATCAAAGAAGTCCCGCTGGCTGCGCGCGAACCGCTCGACGACGGGCCTGGTGGTGGCGTTGGTGAAGAGGTCCTGGTCGGAGACGAAGAGCCCCTCCCGGTTCACCAGGTTGACGTAGAACTTGTTGTCGAAGACGTCGGGCGTGCGCACGTCCAGCGCCGTGCGGCGGTCGGTGCCCTTGGCCGGGCATGTCCGCTTGAGGCGGCCGAGGAAGTCGGGTTCATGGTGGGGTCGGGGTTGGGGAAGAGGCGGTCCTCGAAGGAGGTGCAGTGGCCTAGGCCCACGGTGTGGCCGCCGGAGAGCGCGACGAGGTCGGTGGCGTCGAGGCTGAGGTTCTGGAGGGTGGTGAGGAGAGAGGGCACGGTGGAGGTGGGCGCGGGGAGGCCCGAGAGCACGTCCTGGCGGGTGGCGAACCGCGGGCTGTCGCGCCGGCCGAGGGGCACGCGGTAGGAGGGCCGCCGGTGGCGGCGACGGAGTCGCGGGCCGCCAGGGCGAGGATGTCGGAGCAGGAGACGACGGCGCCGCCGCAGGCGCGCTCGAGGCGGTCACGGATGTCGTTGATGGCCTTGAAGGAGGAGGGGCGCAGCGTGAGGTTGGGCGGCGCCTGCTGCTCCCCAGCCCCGTCGCCGACCCGTCCAGCAGCACCGACGCGTCACAGCCCTGCACCCACCACGTACGGCGACGGTGCGTTCAGGCATGTCATGCAGCACCTACAACGCATGCGTGCTGGAGGGTATATACCTGGACGAAGCAGTCGTGGAAGTGAGGCGGAGGAGTCCGGCGGCGATGCCGGCGTCCTTGCGGACGGCGTCCCTGACGTAGTCCCGCACGATGGACTCCGCCCTCGGGCAGCTCCGCTTGTAGAAGTCGAACGACAGGCCCCTCGCCACGGGCGGCTGCTGCTGCCCAAGGTCGCCGTTCCCGCCGGCGCCGGCCGCCGCGGCGAGCGATGAGCTCGCCACTGCTGCAACCAACGCTAGTGCCGCGAGCAGAGGAGTAGGAGCCATCTCTTCTCTGCTATGCTCTCCGTGTCTGTCACCTTGTGAGTGTCACTCTGACTGACTGGGCTGCTCTGCTGCGTACCGTAGCTACGACCTTGTTTTATAGGCGATTTGACACGCAGGAGCATCAAGACATCAGATGATGCATGGTGACGAATGACGAGTGCGCGTGGCGAGGCGGTGAGAAACGAACAAGGGATCCTATCTCTGCATTACGTCCATGTTCAGCTGAACACAGAAATTCAGTGTCCGCAGTCGGTGGGATGATGCACCGACAGTAACAGCAACTCTGACGGTGATCGACGACAGTAGTACCTACCGCATTTGGATCCCCACATGCAGCTGTTTGCCTGCAGGCTAGGCGGTGATCGACAGTGCGACCTCTTTTGGGTAAGTCTTAGTCTGAATGTCTGGTCACTTGCACCGCCACAACTACATGCCGGTGCATTGTCAGAAATGGCAAACCAATAAGAAGCTGCAACCTCATGGGTACTCATGAAGTTTTTCAGGGACGGTGGTCGACAGTAGTGACGAAATTGTCACTCGACTCGGTCTGATCACCACAACTGTATGCCGGTGCAAAACTGCAAACCATTGTTCGATCCAAATTTCTGCCATACTAGGTGCCTGCAGGTTCTGGCCATCGATCCAAATATTTGGTGCTGCTGCCTTTTGTCAGTTGTGGTGGAAGGATCGTTGCCTAGAGGGGGTCGATCAGGTACGTGTTATATGGTGATGAAAAGCCCATCACGTGGCAGTACAAGGGTACGTATTTGGGTTGGAGTACTACTCCATACCCGTATACGTGAGTGTATTACAAGTCTAACAGCCCCTCTTAATCACAACCTTCGGAGAGGTTGAGATTACGCATAAACTCATGTAGATTCTTGACTGGCAGCACTTTTGTGAATCCATCTGCAACTTGATCTTTACTGGAGATGAATTTGATGTCCAGCAATTTATCTGCAATTCGTTCACGAACAAAGTGATAATCTATTTCTATATGCTTGGTCCTAGCATGAAAAATAGGGTTAGCAGACAAATATGTGGCACCGAGATTATCACACCATAGACATGGTCTTTCCTTGAGTGTAACACCAAGTTCTCTGAGAACAGCTTCGACCCATATAATTCAGTTGTAGCATTAGCAAGAGATTTATATTCAGCTTCAGTACTTGACCTTGAGACTGTTTTCTGTTTATGTGCACTCCATGAGACCAAATTGGGTCCAATGAATATAGCAAAACCTCCAGTGGATCTTCTATCATCAAGGCAACCTGCCCAATCTATATCTGAGAAAGCACTAAGCAAACTAGATGAAGACTTCTGAAAAGTAAGCCCAACACGTAATGTACCCTGAATATAGCGTAAAATTCTCTGACATAAGTCCAATGGGCGGTTGTGGGAGCATGCAAATACTGACAGACTTTGTTTACTGAGAAGGCAATGTCAGGGCGTGTCAAGGTCAAATATTGTAAGGCACCAACAGCACTTCTATAGTTTGTACTATCATCAGGACCAAGCGGAGTTCCCGCAGCTAAAGACAATTGTTCAGTAGTTGATAAAGGTGTAGGAGACGGAGTGCATTTTGTCATACCAGATTTAGCTAGAATTTCAGTTGCATATTTTTCCTGAGAGAGAAGTAAACCGTTCTGAATTTTCTTGACTTCAATTCCCAGGAAGTAGTAGATTGCTTGATCGGAAGAGCTTGTGACTATGATGTCATCAACATAAATTAGGACAAAAATCATAATGCCAGACTTATTATATAGAAAAAGTGAAGTGTCAGCTTTGGATGGAATGAAGCCAAGTTATTGCAACTTGGTACTGAGTCTGGAATACCATGCCCGGGGAGCTTGCTTGAGGCCATATAACGCTTTATCAAGCTTGCATATGTGATGTGGGGTTTGAGAATTTTCAAACCTGGGGGTTGTTTCATGTATGCTTCCTCTTCCAGAACGCCATGCAGAAACGCGTTCTTGACATCTAGCTGTCGCAAACTCCAGCCTCTGGAAACAACTACTCATAGAACAATACGAATAGTTGCAGCTTTGACCTCAGGACTGAAGGTGTCTTCATAGTCAATTCCATACCTTTGCTTGAACCCTTTTGCAACCAACCGTGCCTTGTACCTGTCAATTGTTCCATCTGCATTTCTCTTGATACGATATACCCACTTACAATCAATGAGATTTTTGGTGTGATATACCCACGTTTTATTTTCCATAAGAGCAGTGTGTTCTTCCTCCATTGCCTTGCGCCAATGATCATTTTCAAGAGCCTCCGAGAGTGTGCGAGGTTCATCTGTAGAGGCAAACAAACACCATCGAACAGTACCATCAGTAATTATTCGTGGTTGGCGGATACCTTTTTGCAACCTGGTCCGAGATTCAGGAGGTGGAGGAGATGGCGTGGGCGCAGGAGACCATGTAGCAGAGCCAGCCGCAGAAGATCCGGAGCTGAACACAGAAATTCAGTGTCCGCAGTCGGTGGGATCATGCACCGACAGTAACAGGAACTCTGACGGTGATCGACGACAGTAGTACCTACCGCATTTGGATCCCCACATGCAGCTGTTTGCCTGCAGGCTTGGCGGTGATCGACAGTGCGACCTCTTTTGGGTAGGTCTTAGTCTGAATGTCTGGTCACTTTGCACCGCCACAACTACATGCCGGTGCAAACTGCAAACATCTCGACTCGGTCTATGGCAAATTAACCAATAAGAAGCTGCATATATATGATGGGTACTCATGAAGTTTTTCAGGGACGGTGGTCGACAGTAGTGACGAAATGGTCACTCGACTCGGTCTGATCACCACAACTGTATGCCGGTGCAAACCATTGTTCGATCCAAATTTCTGCCATACTAGGTGCCTGCAGGTTCTGGCCATCGATCCAAATTTCTGGTGCTGCCTCCATAAATATGGATGGATAAAATTCGAAATATATTGGCCATCGAGTAATCCGAACGACGACGTAGGTCGATTGATGTTGCAAATCGCCACTCCCAAGAAGACCAACACAACCCATAGCAGATAGCCAGCCAGACATGCATCACCAGACTGAGACTGACCCATGTATCATCCGACGATGGACGACTAAACAAGCAAGACGATGCTGCATCGATCCATCGCTTGTCCATGTACGGATGCAGAGTACGTAGGTGCATGCGGACGCGTGTTGAGCCGCAACGGACGACAACGAAGACAAGAGCACACACCGCCCGGGAAATCCGTCCCATCTCGACCATCTCGACGCAACAGAGAAATATCCCGAGTCTCTCGATGGATGCCATTGTTAAGTCTATTGGATCATCTAGGCTAGACAATATCGGTAGAATCTTCGGGAATCGATGTAACTCATAAGTCTATTGGATCATCTAGGCTGACTTTGAGAACAATAACTGTTCCTAGCAGCTAAAGCTATCTTTGCTTTTAACGACATACAGTGCTCTCTATGGCTTGATCCTCTGTCAACGCAAAATAGCCTGAAATCTCGGCGAATAAAGATATGGAAGCGCACACCTAAGATGCATATCCTTAGTATGTTTCTTTTGTGTAAATTCTTTCGTCTACATAGATTTTCTTGGGAAACTCCATTTGAGCATCTGGTTTCTATTTTCTGTATTCCCCTTTGGCCTGAAAATTTACCCTATCAATATTTATCAAATTGAAATTGGCACTGTAAATGTTTGCTTGGTTACCTCAAGTTAATTGTGACATGGCATATGCATTTTCTCAGTCTGTTTCTTGAAAGACATATTTATAATTTGCTGTCGTCTTCTTGTGGAGCGATTGTGGATTCCAGCATCTATCTATCTTAGAATATGTACTTGGCCCGTCGGCAAGAGCTGAAATATCTCATTGTGATTCTCTGATGTTTCTTGCAAGAACTGTTTTGTACTAATCAAACGTGTCATCGCTGAGTATCTTTTCTTTTATTAGAACTGAAATAGGCGAGTGTTACTAAATCTAATATTTTTGTTACTAAGCTAACTCATTAGCTGCTCTTTAAACAATTAATCTTACCCATCACGTGAATTATGTCAAGCATTTCATCTGACACTCTATCTATACTATAGCTAGATCAATTCTATTCTTTCTTCCAAGCGACTTCTTGCCATGAAAAAGAGAGTTACAAGGGCACATTTTCTTTTCGAACCGGATATATATGTCTGGTCTGTTAAAGAGAGCGGAGAGAAGAAGATGGTGACTTTTCAGCACACGGTATAACAAAAACCTAAAAGTACGTTTTGTAGGGAGCAAAAATCGTATTTCCATATTTCAAAAAATCCCGAAATAAGTCCTGGAGTACATAATGGATACTTTGAAACTTAAATATGACCGTTTGTGGTATGCATAGAAACCACCAAATATACGGCCCCAAAGTTCCAAATTTGTAAATTAACACAAAGTCATGTAAACGTGTGATTTTTGTATAGTTCACAATGTTTTATAACTTGTTATGCAATTTAGCATTATGAGTATCTATCACATATATGCCTACACACGTGATTTATTTCGCAATTTTTGGAAGTTTGGAAATATGACTTTTGAGTAGTGATAAGTTATACGGTACAACAAAACCTAGGTTCCGTTGATGATTCTCGAAATAAGAATCACTTTACTGAGTGCTGTAAAACAAATTCTCATAGCTAGTTGTCTAATTATCACATACTCTTTCCACAAAGAGTGAAAACAACACGTGCATACGAATCTTGACAATTTTGAATATCAAGCTATGCATAACACCTGTCAGAAGTGACAACATTTTGCTAATAATCATTGATGTGAAGCTAAGAATCCTTATTTTTACTAAGAAATCCTGACAGAGCAGGATATATAATCTTTACTTTGGTAATATTCTCTTCACTAACATGCATGCTTGGGAACCTAAAGTTTTCTACAGAGTGCTCAGAAATATAGTCACAATTAATAAAGACTGTTCCAATAATAGAGGCGATCGTGGTCGAATCTTGCTTTCATTGTTCTCCAGTTAATCGCCACCGTTCATCAAGTCCCGTCCCTGCCAGTCACCACGCTATAAATACCACACCTTCGTCAACACATTTGCTACAACTAAGCAAGCAAGCATCGACACCTCCTGCATCGACCACACTTGCTAGCAAGCAGCATCTGCTTTTAGAATGGCGGGCTACTACAACGGCGGCAGGACCATGTCGTACTCCAACACCGACGAGTGCATCGACGGCGGCAGGACCATCACTAGTAGAAAATGGGTCTTTGGTCCAGAGCCGCCCAAGCCATTGGTCCCGGTTCAGAGAAAAACCGGGACAGTGCCTGGCATTGGTCCCGGTTCGAGTTGCCAGGGCCCCGTGGGGCATTGGTCCCGGTTCGGTTGGGGGCATTGGTCCCGGTTGGAGATACAAACCGGGACTAAAGGTGCCGCAACCTTTAGTCCCGGTTGGTATCTCCAACCGGGACTAAAGATAGACCTTTGGTCCCAGTTCGAGCCACCAACCGGGACTAAAGGTTTTTGAAAAAAAAAAAATTGCCTCTCATGTCTACACACACACCCCCCCCGCGCGGCAAAAACGTCCCAAACGAATAAACGAAAATGATAAAAACTTCAAATTTTAAAATCCTTTGACGTGCCAGTACCTCACGCAACCTACTTTTAGGGAAAATTTAAAAGTTTGAATTTTGATTTTTTTTGCAAATTCTCAGTAAAATGGCAATAACTTTTCCGTACGAACTCGGAATAAATTGTTTAATATATCAAAACGTTCAGTGCGAAAATCCGCATTCGCTCACGACAGGGTTTACCCGTTTGGAATTTTGTTAGATTTTCAAAATTTCAAAGGGAACTATGAAAGCAGAAAGATTTTTGCCAGAAATTTAAAAATTTTAATTTTTTTTGGAATTAATAATTGATTTCTACATTAAGATTAGTATTAATTAATCATTGTTGTTTATGTTAATATAGGTTCGGAATTCAAAATATAATATCATTTGCCATCGTGCAGGAAGATTTAAGTTTTTGCCGGAAATTCAAATTATTTAATTTTTTTTTGAATTAATAATTGATTTCTGCATTAAGATTAGTATTACTTAATCATTGTTGTTTATGTTAATATAGGTTGATATAGGTTTGGAATTCAAAAATAATATCATGTGCCATCAAAGTGTAGGGGTTAATAAGATTGATAGCATAGTATTATCAAGATTTACTCAATGTCATGTTGGAAGCTAGTTGGGAAGGAACTCAAAAGTTAAGCGTGCTGTGGTTGGAGCAGTGTGAGGATGGGTGACCGATCGGGAAGTTTGCCTACAAGTGTGAGGATGGGTGGAGTAGTGTGAGATTAGGGATGATTCGAGATTAAACTGACAAATAATTCTAAGATTCAAAATATCGAAAAAAAATCCAAATTTTTTTTCGAAAAAATTCAAAAAAAAAACACTCATTGGTCCCGGTTCTTAACAAGATCCGGGACCAACGAGTCTCCCACCACGCCCAGCCAGAACTGGCCACGTGGGGACCCATTGGTCCCGGTTCGTGGCCCAACCGGGACTAGTATTAGTCCCGATTGCCAGTCCCGGTTGGGCAACTGGGACTGATGGCCCAACCGAATCGGAACCACATGCCCTTTTTCTACTAGTGCATGTACTCCAACACCACCGAGGAGTGCTACGACGCCCCCAAGCACGGTCACGGCCATGACCACGGCCACGGCCACGGCGGGACGAACATGTACTCCAACACCACCGACGTCGAGTGCTACGACGAGCAGGGGCAGCAGGGGTACTACAAGAAGGAGGAGAAGCAGCATGACAAGAACCGGGAGCACATGGGCGAGGTCGGCGCCCTCGCCACCGGCGCCTTCGCCCCTGGTAAGCTAGCTCAACATCATGTATCAATTGATCCATGCGTATTTGATGAACTGATGACGATTTTGGGTGGGTGTGCAGTACGAGGGGTACGAGGTGAAGAAGGACCCGGCGCACGCGCAGAGGCACAAGATCGAGGCCGGCCTGGCGGGGGCGACGGCGCTCGGCGCCGGCGGCTACGCGTTCCACGAGCATCGCGAGCAGAAGCAGGCGAGCTACGGCGGCGAGGCGCACCGCCAGGAGTACAGGATGCCTGTTCAGAACCACTACTGCAACTAAGTAGTAATCATGCAACAGACGTCGCCGATCGATCATATCGTATCGGCCTCTACGTACGTATAGACTCCAATAAGATAGAGGGTCATGCTGGCATGCGTTGCTTAATTTCGCCTTAACTTGCAATAAGCTAGTTGCGTGCGTGCCGCTGGTCACGTACGTGCTCTGCGGCGTACACATGTGGGTCTGGTATAGTACAGTCGCGAATATATAAGTGTGTGTATGGATTTCCACGATCTCTAAAATGATAAAATAATCAGTAATAAATATTATTAAAAAATATGGGGTCATTTGATCACTGGTTAATTCCCATACGAGTGTTTTTTCTGAACACCATGATCGGCACACGCCCCTATCCATACCATGTTATTTGTTTGTTGTAATGCGTGCGTAAAATTTCTCTTTTTTGTTTCTCCCAACAAAAGAAAATAACCACATGAGACTTTGGAGGTCAATAGTGTATTGGAACTAGAATGTATGAAAAATAACTACACATTTTTGGATAAAGGAATGCACCGTTCCGTGTTTGAAAACTCGACAAAACTCACTATCGTCCTAAATAGGCCACACGAGCATGGTACTCTCGCTTGATTTCAAAACTACAAAAACTTGGTTTTATGCCGTCTAAATATGGCACATCCTTGTTTATCTATCATAAGTCTGACCTTAACATGTTTATCCTCATATATGTTGATGACATAATTGTTGCATTTGCAACATTATTGAAAGATTTAGTTACATAATTTGCTCTGAAGGATCTAATTGATTTGCACCACTTCCCTTGCATTGAAGTAAAGAAAATACAAAATGGTATAGTGCGGCCACAAGAGAAAATTGTATCTGATCTTTTGACCAGAGTATGAATGCAGGCTTGTAAACTGCACCTACACCTCACTATAACACAATTTTTTTTTGTCTCCACTTGATGGAGACCCATTGGGGTATGAACACAACACAAGATATAGAAATATTATGGGTGCAGTTCAGTACCCGACTCTTACTAGACGTTTTTTTTCAGTAATATTTTTAGTATCTTCATGCACCTACCTGGTACGTTGGAAAAAAGCTAGGAGAATACTTAGATATATTAAAAGCACCACTTGTGTTGGACTTACATTCAAATAGTCTTCTTCTACCTTGGTGAGTGCTTTTCTGACGCAGATTGGACAGGCTGTATAGATGTCTGGAGATCCATGGGACGGTTTGTTGTTTTTCCTTGGGTCAAACTTAATATATTTGTGTGCAAAGAAACAAGCAACCGTATCCATGTCAACTACTGAAGCAGAAAATAAACCCCTTTTTTTTTTGACGGAAGGCAGTAAGCACTGCTCCATTTTCATTAAGAGGGAACCAGACAAATGCCGGCGAAATTACAGGTAGACACAAGAGAACAGAGAAAAACAACTACAGAGGGGACAAACAAGACACAAAGCAGCGACTCCACAAGGGGGGCCTTCAACACTCATCGTCTTCCGACTACCGTTGGACGCTAGTGCGCAAGAAGCTTCACCGCCGTAGACGAAAAGCTTCAATCAGCCGAGATCAGCCACGATGGAGTTGGAGCAGCCGAAGGGCAACACATCGCCGAGTCCACTCCCGGACGAAGGGCCAAGCGCCGCCGAGGCATTACACAACCGCCAACAGCGTAATCGAAGGGCGTCACGCAGTCGAGTCGACACCCGGGAAACATCCCGGCACTAGCCCGAGCCGTTAGCCGTCTTCAGAGGAGAGACTCCAGCCCTTCCGTAGAAGCACGAGCTTCGTGAGCACGGAGAGAGAACACCAACACCACCATTGACACCACCGCCTACTCCCCACTGGTCCCTCCAGCTGCTTCCATCTCCATGAACGATGCCCCCAGGAGGGACATGACGGCGAGACGCCAACATCGTTCGATCGGGAGTACCCGGATCGAGGGTTTCCCCCGGAGCGTGGAACGGTGGAGACGAGCAGAGTACCGCGACAAACGCCTTCAGGAAGGAGGCGACGCCCGCGGGCGCCGTCGCTGTCGGCTCCGGCCAAGGCAGGAGCAAGCCTAGGCTCGGTACAACGCTCACAACACCGGTCAGCTGGCCCTTCATGGCATCCCTCAGCCATCAGGCCGCGCCACTGTCCAGCGCAACTGCGCTTTTGGGTACCACAGCCACCTCCGAGCGTCAGCCCGCTTGGCACAGGATGCCCACCACACCACAGCACCGAACACCACCTCCACAGCGCGCCGGCCCGAGCAGCACGGCGCCCCCAACGCGCCGCCGACAGCCAAGGACCAGCGGCGGCGGATCAGGGCGGGATCCCAGATCCACGGCCTCACCACCTCCACCCACCCAAGACGGGGTGGGAGCTCCCCCGCGCGCGAGACGACGAGGAGGGGAGGCGATCGCCGTCGCTCGGCCAGGGGCGCCGCCCCGGCCGCCGCGCGCGGACGAGCACCACAACGGCCGCCCCAGCCGCCTCATGGAGTCTCCGCCGCGAGCCACCACGCCCTGGCGCCTTTGACGCGTCGGGCCCGCCGCCACCACGGTCCTCGCCGGCGGCAGCGGCGGCAGGAGAGCGGCCCGGGGCGTGGCTAGTGGCGGCGCTAGGGTTTCGCCTTGGTGTCGCCCTGGGGGACGCCGCTCGACACGAGCGGCGCTTCAAACAGGACTTTTATAAAAGAGGAACAAATGCATTAGTAGAAATCATTTGGGTTGACTCTTTGCTTGCTGAATTAGGCGTGCAGAGGAGCTAGCGACCCCCTTGTCTTTGGTGTGACAATATGGGTGAAAATTATTTATCAGCTAATCTGTTTTATGCCAGGACTAAACATATTAAAATAAACATTTATTTTGTTTGAGAGAGTTGTTAATAAGCAGCTGAATATCAAATTTCTTCACTCGAAAGAGCTAGTTGCAGATGGCTTCACGAAGACCCTTCATGTCAAGAACTTGGATAAGTTCAAGCGTAATCTCAACTTAACCAAGTTGTGACTAGGGGGTATTAGATTACATTTGTGCGTTACAAAGTGGTACCGTGTCGTGCGCGTGTTAATTAAGATAGTTGGTCAGTAGTAGTTAGCATTACTTTATCATCCATATGTGTAACAACTGGGTATGCATATCACAGGATAAGCCCCGTACGAAAAAAAATATATCACGCGGCCCTCATGCGGGAGGGTACAGCGGTTCCTAAAATTGATAACATGTTGTTTGTGGCCCGTTTTGGCTTTACTAATTTATTAAAACCGGGAACCTTTCGTAGGTGGATAGGAGGGTTCCTAAAATTGAATTTTTTATAGAAATTTAAATAAAGGTCAAAAAATTCAAAAAAAATTTAGGCTCAAAGATGATCAAGTATTAACCCGTGTAAACAATTTGGCCAGGAAATGAATCTCAACGACTTCTGGGTAAAAAAGATAAATCTCTGACGAATATAACGTGTATATAGTGTGATTTTAGGAAAAAAATTCACCCAGGGTCCAATAAAAGTCATTCTTTGACGAAATTTTTCGTACAGGTGCAATACTTGATCATGTTTGCCCGATTATCAGTTTCGGAATTTTTTGACTTATTTTTTAATTTCTAAAAAAAATTACATGTCAGGTGCAATGGTACCTAGGTTTTCCAATGTATTTTCGGTAACATGTATCGTCATGCAATGTCAACTAAACATATTGGTGACATGGCATAGTAGTATTAAATGATGAAAGAGATGTTGGTATTACTAACATATTATGCTAACAATACATAGGGCTTCCCAAGAGAATATGATCGAGTCTATAAATACTATCTATTATACTAACTTTATATTATTTTGCAATATGAAGATGGTAAGATAGAATAATATCATACGCATGACACTAGTCTAAGTTACTCCCCCACTATAACCGGTCTAATCTGATAAATTTAGCAAGTCATGCATGCACTCAAACAACTATTTCAGCTTAATTAAGTTTCAAGGGAGAGACATGCATGCATTGACCAAATGAATACAGGATAAGCATAGATAATAGATTTGATTTATTGCCGCATCTCAACATGCAGTACAAATGTAGAACAGTGGATATAGCAGACGATCGACACACCATGGATACTATATTAGATTACTGCATCTCAAACTTCTCCAGTACAAATGAAGAACGACAGTAGATTCTCAACTATGACCCTCTTGTTTCAAGGGAGAGACATGCATGCATTGACCAAATGAATACAGGATAAGCATAGATAATAGATTTGATTTATTGCCGCATCTCAACATGCAGTACAAATGTAGAACAGTGGATATAGCAGACGATCGACACACCATGGATACTATTTTTGAATTAATAGCACTCATATATCGACGGCACACATCTTTTAGGAAAGAGATATATAAGCTTTTCAGGAAAGAAATATAGCTTTGATCTTGAGAAGTTCATGAAGCAAACTTGGAGAGGAGCTCCTTGAGAACGGAGGGGCTGCAGTTGCTGATGATATTTTCCAAGCCACCAGGCGTGAAAACTGAAGGCAGCTTAGTATGAGATCTGATGAACTCCAAGCACTCCCCTTCAACCACAAGCAGCGTCTGCGCTCAGCCACGCCAACAATGTCCGCCACCGAGGTTGCGCATACGTAACGACCGGCCAATATCTCTTCACAGATCGCCTTTAGCCTTTGGAGACCATATTGGTCGGAGGCTTCAAGCAACTGCAGAAGCCACGCTGTTTCACTTCCTCTTTTTTCAGTTTATCAGCTTCCATGCTGCGCTTGAGGTCTGGCATTGCGCCGGTGTAGATGAAAGTAAGCAAGCCCCAAAGACATCCGCGTTGATGCCGTCTATCGTCACAACATTTGGGGCAGTAGCGCCCTCGTCCATGTCGGCAAACAGCTGTGCCTTGAAGACGGCAGATCGGGCTGTAAGCACGCAGCGGTGCGCCGCGAACTTCTCGCCGTCAACCTCAAAGCTAATGTCAGCGCCCTCTTTGCTCAGGAGGAGATTGCCGAAATGGCTTTGAATGGTGCCAGCGCCCTGCTCCTTGGTGTTCGTGTCCGCCTTGACGACAACAACATCACAACGGATGGTGAAGCTATCGTTTTTCACGTGTCTTGATGTTTCCAAAACCTCCGTTCTTGCGAATCTTTCTTCGCCGTGACCATTGTCATATTTTGTAAATGGTTGGCTTTGACGGTTCGTCATTGACGCTCGCAGCTCAGGCTGGTCAATGAAACTGAATACAAACTGAGTGTCGTGGTGGTATCACGGCAGATGCCATAAATGGCTTAGTGTGGGGCCGATTGACGTTGGTGGATCCGGGAGAGGGCTAACGCACTAAGAAGCACACACAGATGAAATCACAAGCACCAGCACACACACGATCTACCCAGGTTCGGGGCCCTCGTGAGGAGGTAAAACCCCTACTCCTGCCTATCTCTCTCTGTATATCTCGGTATCACGCGTACAAAGTTGCTCCTCGAGCTGTATGATCCCCACAATGGCGATGAACACAAGGTAGAAGATGAACCTAGGGGGAAGTCTCTCAGTGTCTCCTCTCTCTCTCTGGCCGTCCCTCATGCAGGAGGGGGTGAGGCGCAATATATAGGATAAACCGAGTTACAGAAGTACCCCTCCCGGAACACTGTAGCCACACCAAAGGTATGTCATGATGGCACTCCTGTCAGAGACAAGACGCGACACGCCCATCTCCTGCAGCCCTAGGATACATCTAGAATGCACCCTCTGACAGAGACAAGACAGGTCTGCCCATGCCTCTGCCGTAGTCTGTCCCCGGATAACCGGAGTCAGCGGTGGAATGATGGCCTGTCATCTCGCTTCTCCCGCACGCTCCCGTGTCAGGCGCTTCCGTGCCTGACGCTCCCGTGCCAGGCGCTTCCGTGTCAGACGGGATGTGACAGGAGCATTGACTCCTGTCCGACATAAAGGTAACCCGGCATGGACATGCCGGATTCTCCTTCCTCGGGCTTTCCCAGCACACAAGAGAAGACACCAAAATACCGACATTGGTATGTCGGTCAACATATCCTAGTTGGTATATGTCGGTCTGTATATGCCAGTTTGCACCAGCACGGTACCTCGGTTCCTTCTGCCCCGGGTTACCTCGGTTTGCTTATGTCGGTATGCACCAACTCCATAACCCGGCCTCCTCTGGGCCCGGGTATGCCGGTGTTCACTGTACCTCGGTTCACTTTTGGACACTGCTTATACCGTATCATGCCCCTACCCGGGGGTAGCCCCCCGACATTAGTCCCCGAAGCTGGTGCGGTCCTGCAGCCTTGGATGAAGGGCCACAACAGGTTTATTCAACCGAAACAACCACACCAAGCATCCGACATAACCATGTCGGTTCAACCATAAAGCCACAAAAAACCTCTCCAACTGATTCCGACATATGCCCCGTGTCGGTTTCTCCGACACAAGAACTCCGCTGATGGAGCAAGTCAACTTGCTCCAACCATCCGCCATAATCGTGTCGGTACACCTCAAGCATCAGGGTAAAACTTCCAACTGCTTTCGATATAAGCCTTTATGCCGATTTTTCCGACACTAGGCAACTGCTTCATCCTGATCAAACATCCGACATTACTATGTCGGTTTATCTCAAGTTTCAAGGACCAACTTCCCGCAACCTTCGGAATCTGTTCTTGTGCCGGTCTCTCCGACACAAAAAGATTCCCACAATCTCTCCAAAGATTTGGCCATAGCACGTGGCAGGGAAACGCTGCGTGATGCCTCGGTTACTGCATGCAGATAGACGTGCCACTGCATGCACGCCTCCCACGTCACACGGGTCCAATGAGCTGTCAAGTCCATAGAGCACTTAAGTGCTTTGACCATGGTGCGCCTCCTCTCGATTCCCGCGCCAGTAACCGCACGCAATCGTGCCCTGGGCGGTTGCCACGCTGCGGCCCACGATGTGGCTGATCGTGCGGCCGTTACCACCGTAAACCGCGCGATCGTGCGCGATTAATCCGCCCTGCAGTTACGGTGGACGTGCGCGCTAATAAATCTAACCGCACGCGCATCCGCGCCTATTAATAGGGGAGCGGAGCAACCCCTTCTTCCTCTTCGCCATTCTCTTCTTCTTCTTCTTCTTCTCCATCCTTCTGCGCAGAGCGCCTCCACCGCACAGTGCGCTCCGCCACCGCACGACACCAGACTCAGCGAGCCATCGCCCACCGGAGTTCCTCACGCCGCCGGACGCGCTCAACTCCGGCACGCCCTGCGCTTCCTCGCCTCACAACGCTGCCGTGACTCCGGTAAGCTCTTCACCGCAGCACTTCCGATGAACACGTTCATCTTCCCCGATGAACTTGTTCATCCTCTCCGATTAACTTGTTCCTTCTCTCCGTAGTGCTCTTCAATCCCTCTGCTTAGATCCCCTCTAGATTTCTTCATCACGCTTCTTATCATCCTTGCTATAGTTCCTCCGTAAGTTTCCCTAAGTTTCCACTCATAGATCTTGCCTTTATTTGCTATTTTTCCTTCTCCGTAGATCTTTTCTCCAAACACTATTCACAGATTTGTGTTTCCCGCCACTTATGCACTTTCCTCTGTTGCCCAAATATTCCGAGATACTTATCTCGGTGAACTTGTGCCTCTTTTGCAGATTCAGCCGCCGACACGGGCATCAGATTTTCACTTCCTTGCCGTACTGCCGAAATGTCGGCTAGCAATACTCCGGAGCCTACCGACATTCCCGCCGAGGAAAGTGAGCGCGCCGGATGGGAAGGCTCAGATGTCTCCCAAGCCGAGATAGACTGGCTGGTCCACCAGGCGAATCCCGGCAGACGTTATATACCGGATTCCCGGCACAGAGGCCGAACCGAGCGTGGAATCCGGCGAGCGCGTGGTCTTCGTCGCACTTCAAGCGCGGTTTTGGACTCCCGGTGAGCCGGTTCTTCCGGGCTTTCTTGGATCGATTCCATCTTCAACCCCATCACCTTCCAGCCAACGCCATCACCACTCTCTCGGCGTGCGTCTCTTTCTCCGAGGGATACCTCGGACTCTGGCCCACCGTCGAGCTTTGGGCCAAGTACTTCTAACTTCGGAAGCAGAGCGTCCCGAACCCGGACAAGACTCTCCCCAAAGAAATGACTCCTTGCGGCGCCGCCACAATTATACCTCGGAAAGCCTCCATCTTTCCTCGGATTCAAGGCCTGGAGTCCTGCCGGAAGTGGCAGCGCACGTTCTTCTACGTGAAGAGCCCGGACCACGTTGATCTTCTGAACTTGCCGACATTCAGCATCGGTACCCCTACTGAGCAGCACCAATGGAGCTTTAACCCGAGAGACACGATCTCCGAGATCAATCAAATTCACAAGATCGTCGAGGACCTGGTGGGGGCAGGTATAACGAGCGATGATCTCTTGAGGACCTTTGTTAGCCGCCGAGTCTCTCCCCTCCAAGCCCGGGTTCACAAGATTTGCCACATGAGTGGCAAGTACGATCCAACTCGGACCAGCACCCACGAGCTGACCAAACCCGAGGTTAGAAGACGTGTCAAGGCCATTGCCCGAACAACGATGACCGAGGAATGGGAATGGGGTATGAAGCCTCACGATAGAACCCGGGTTCCGGAGCAAGTAAGTAATCTTGCAACCTATACCGACATACTTTTTTCTACCGAGATAACTTTTATGTCGGCTCTATACTTGGCTCATAAAGTAACTCGGTGTTATTGCTTCTGGCTTGCAGAGGTTTACTCGGCAACAGACTGAAGATGGAGAGGACCCCTCCGCCAAATGGGGCAAGGATATACCTGCCCCGGCTGTCACCGAGGTAGACGACCCGGACGATGAGGATCAACTGCCGATTCCGGCTGCGGGCGCCCCTACCTCGGGTAAGCCTCGAGCCCGAGCCTCAATCCGAGATTGGTCAGATGACGATGAATGCGAAATGTTAGAGGCACTTGATGTTCGTCCCATAGCATTTGCTCACCCTCCATCCTAGGCACCAGCTGATCTCCCCAACCTCGGAGTACGCGCCCTGCTACCATGACCAAACAAGTCGGATCTCGCAAGCGCGCAGAACCCGATACCTCGGATGCCGGGACTTCAGAAGCCCCAGCCCCTGCCGCGAAGAAACCGAAGATGAAGAAGAAACCAGGGGCTAAGCCACCACGGGTCAAGAGGACACCGCCAGTTACCCAAGGGTAAGAAATCTTTCGCCGATACACGCCTGTTCCTCTTTCTTCCTTCTCCGGGATAATCTCTCCCCGAGATAACACTTTTTCTTATTTCAATGCAGTGCCGCTCTTGAGGTTAATCAGAGCGCATCCTCCATGCGCTCACCACTTCCGACTGCAGCAAAAACTCAGTTTACTGACTCCGGGGTACACAAAACCCCACCTGTCATACTGCTGCCAGCATCGGATGCCCCATTTGGAGGAGACCAGAGCACTCCCGAGATCGTGGACCTCGACCGAGATGTTGGCTCCGTGTCCCCACCATGGACTCCGACATTCCGCGGGCCGATACCTCGATGACACCGGACCGACAGCAACCACCACCACAACAACAGCAACAGCAGCAACAACAACAGCAGCAACAGCAACACAGCAACAAAAGCAGTCGCCACAGCCAAGTCCACCACAAAGTCCACCGAGTTAGCAACTCGAAAAGCTACTCCACTTCCCAAGCCGACACAGAGCCAAGTGGCCCCTGGGAAACCAGCTTGTCAACCCGGAGAAACAAGTGGTGTTGACTCCCACCACTACACCGGAGCACCAAGCTCTCACCGCACCTCCGTCTCCCGAGTTATCACTGGCAGCTGGGGTTTTCCTCAGCTTCGAACTCAAAGCGGACACAGCTTGGGCTTGGAGAAGCAGTACCACATGGACTGGAATGCCGCCGACACTAGCGAGTCTCCTCTGCGAACCCGGTCACCCAACATCCAGCTGGACCCAGCGCACTTGCTCAGGCCATGCACAACTTGCAACTCTCGACCCTTCGAGCCAGCAGGCTTGCCGAGGTATTTTTCCTCAGCCAGACCTTCCTTTCCTTTGTAATAGATGATCAACATATATAATCCCCAGTCCTAAGATTCGAGTTGAATGGTTGAAGCTCGACCGAGTAAAGATCATTCGGCGCGAATCTCAAACAAACTTCCATTATTAATCTCAAA